>CM070521.1:46318482-46471688 GCA_036346375.1 Guadua angustifolia
TCCTGGTTTGAATTTTCTGTGATAGAGAGGAAGGAAGTGAGCAGGGAAGAGGGGAAGAACAATGTTAAAAGGATGGAGAAGATAACAACAAAAATCCTAAGATAATATCTTTAAATATTTTAGTCTGAGTATAACCTCAAACTAATTAATGATACATTAATGATACCGAAAGCATAACCCTAAATAAACGGGACGTTACTGCTTCCCTATTTGTGAATGACAGGAAAATTGATACTAGTAACAATGGATCAAAGTGAATTTATAGTCACACCCGTTCTGTGAAACTTCCTGGCCGCTCTGTAATTTTCTTGGCGCTATGTGATTTTCTCTTGCCGCCCTGTTATCTTCTTGGCGCTATGTGATTTTCTCTTGCCGCCCTGTAATCTTCTTGGCGCTATGTGATTTTCTCTTGCCGCCCTGTAATTTTCTTGCCACCCTGTAATTTTCTGGCGCCCTGTAATCTCTTGGCGCCCTGTAATTTTCTAGCGCCCTCTAATCTCTTGGCTCCCTGTAATTTTGGCGCCACTATTTTGGCGCAAACATAATTCAGGCGCGTGTAAACGGTTAATGACTTTCCTCTTTTTTTGGTGCAACATTTAATGAGTTAATAAACCGTCCAAGCTTCTTAATGGTATGAGACAGGGTACATACGTCATTTCTTTGCCTTCATAATACTGGGTTTGAATTCTAAAACGACTACCTTTGAGGGACGGAGGGAGTACATCTCTACTCGGCGGTTGGTTGGAACGGACGGCGCCGAGAGCGGAGACAAGTTTGTGGCGGCGAACGCGCACGTTGTTCCCCTGTCGTTTCCGTGCAAAGCAGGGGCATGGAACGCCGCGGGGGATCCAAGTCCAACAACGCCGGGCGCCCGCCCAGGCCTAATGAGGCTCTGCTCGGCCCATGGGCTGGCTGGACTGCCTGCTGCCGTTTGAGCTTCCCCGTTTTTTTATCGGCCTCATTGGCAGAAGCGCGTCACCTGTGACCAACCCTACATGGGTTGATTTTGCACAAACATGGCATAGCATGGGCTTCAAGGCTGGGCCGGACAAGCAGATCGCCTCGGCCTCCCTTTGTGAAGCAGAATTATCTGTATAGCTTAACCGGCCCCAATGCCGTGCCAGCCATATCCACTCTGGGCGCTGAAGGGCAACCACCGAACAAAACATCTCGCCTTTCTAGATTTTTTTTTATTTAATATTTATTTTAATTTTTTTCAAAAATAATCAACAAAAAAAAACTTGCGAAAATAAGCTCCCGTCGCTTGGATATAGGACGATCGCCCTATATTCGAACGATAGGAATCTTGCTGAAAAAAAAACCGTATGATTATTACCATAAGTGTTTCGTAATATGGGGTATTTTTATAGTGTTTTTTACGACAATGTCTCTATCGTTCGAATATGGAGCGATCGCCCCATATCCAGGCGACGGGAACCCGTTTTCGTAATATTGTTTTTCCGTTGATTATTTTTGAAAAAAAATTTAAAATAAATATTAAATAAAAAAATTCGCCTTTCTAAAGCTACCTATAAGCCCTTCAAACAGGGCTAAATTCAGCGTGGCCTCTCTTCCCATATGAGCTTCATTACTTGCGCTAGCTAGTATTAGCCGGCTGTTGCTCAGCTCAGCTTCAGGCTTTGTTGAGCTTGGCCGCTCCTACAAAAAAAGACTAGAAGAAAAGGGGTATCTAGCTAGCTACAGATGACGGTCGGGCCAGAGGTGAGTCATAACTCATGAGCGGTGGCGACAAAGGATGAAGAAAGGAGGGGCCGGAGCAAGCAGCAAGCAAAGGGGCAAAAGCCATGGCCTGTCCTGATGTGACATCTCCTCCTGGCCGGCATACCTATCAGGTCGTCACTCGTCAGGCACCATGACCTGCTGCAACCCGTCGCGAAGCAGTAAATAATAGAAGGTAGGTTCAAAAGAATTAGGTTAAATTAAGTTAAATAGCTTAAACAGTTTGTATTGAATTTTTATTGGTTTGAGGAGTAATAATAATACTTTATTATTTAAGAAATACTTGTATATTATTCGTTTATATATCAAATTTTTATAAATCTATGAACATGTTAGCACCTATCAATCAAACAAATCAAGTATTGTTTCTATTCAATCAAACAACTATATTTGATAAAAAAAATCATAAATCAGAGAAGAACCTCACATTTCCTATTTATTGTTTTGGTTAGACCACTTGGCTGGTCAAGTATTCGTTGACTCACTCTACGCTGTCTTCCTTTTCTGCTCGCCATCGCCACAGTGGGTTACTAGTCGCCGTATACTCGTGCCCTCGCTAGCTCCTCAGCATCCACTCTTTACAACGCTCTTTAAGGGCTCTTGACTTGGTGGGCTACCATGTCTTTGTAAAGGATAGATGTTGAGCCGTATCCTTTCTATCGTTATATGGTCTTTATATGTGTCTAGGATTCAAGTCTAGTCATGTAAGTAGCAAGCAAAGGTACTAATTGTCAAATTAGACATCTAATAAGAACGATCCACCAAACCATATGGTACATAAAATAACTCACCCACCTAACAAAGCTTCTTCTTTCTCTCGCCACATCTGAGCCCATATGCATTCTCTCTCACTATGCCAAAAATTGAATACCGATGTTAAAAAGGTACTTATGGTCCAGCGGCTAGAGTGGGGCTTTAGCAGCCTAATGGAGTCCTCCCCACTGGCCCCTGTCTGCAACGGTTGCCGCATATATTTTTAAAAAATTAGTCAAGATCTCTAGCATTTACTTAAGAAGAAGAGAGAAACACGAGCTACACACGGCTCTCGCGAGCACGCGCGCGTAGAGCGAAGCTCGAAGTGGCGTTCCTCACCACCCGAGCAAACCTCGGTCTCGCCGGCTGCCGCATACATATTACTCCTCTTTCAAGCTTTGCAGCATTGCGAGTTTAGCAGTTCTACAGGACACACATGATGAGTGTGGCCGGGACAAATGGTGTTTCCAAACTCCCAACTAACTAGTGGGTACCAGAACGAATACTTCACATTCTCACATGAAACAGTTTAGGCTATGTTTGAAATTAACTTAACGTAGCCAATCAACAAACTAAGGGCTTGTTTATTTTAACTTTTGATTCTGAATTTTGGCCTTAAAAGTAGAATAAAAAACAAACAGTCCGATTCTAGAATCCAATTCTCACAATTCAGCCCACTCATATACACTAGAATCCACAATCTATTTTATATATGCTTTTATAAAATTAGTTTCTCTACGATCATAATTTAGAATCAGCTTTTAGAAAATCTAAAACTGAACTAACAGACCTAACAGACGGATCGCTAGAGACGAGAACACATCATCATGCGTTGCAGCAGCAGGCATGCGGTCCTTTCTATGTGCTCTCCCGTTCGCGTGAAAATGCTTAGCCATGCATGCATGCCAATGTCTTATTGTTCTTTCTTTTTCTTGCTAGCTAGGCGCCTTCGTGCAGTCAGGTCAAATTAAGCAGCTTCGAAATGCCAGGAGAGTTGGAGCTAGCACTATTCCAGCATGGCACGCGGTGCTGCGTTATTCCTTTTCCTGCTTGAACAAAAAAGGCATCCATCCATGCCATGCCCATGCGTCCCTGTTTTGCTAAGTCGACACATAATAAAGAAAGGAAATGTAAGGAGCATCACAGACACTGTGCCTTCTTTCTCCTCCGTCTCAACTCACTGCTCCCTCCCAGACAACCATGTATCATCGAAGATAAAATATTTCAGACAGGCCGGGAGCTGAAGGAGCCCCATTCAATTGATGGGACGTTGGATCACTGTAAAGATTCTCGGCATCGAAACAGTATGTGTAATACGTACTGCTGTAACCTGCTGCAAGATGCACACGAACAAAGAAAAGAAAAAGAAGAAACAGACAGAGGTAACAGAGGTGTGTATGTGCACGCTTGCAGACTGACAACAGAAGGAATTCTTGCTAGTTGCTTATCTGAAATTAAATCTCATGCATGCTAATTAATCCAACAACTAGCCTTGCATATCGCATCTAGCTTTCTAGCTAGCTGGTGCCTGGTGGTACCAACTACCTACACGTGTAACGGGAGAGAGACATTAGATTTGATGTCGCTGATGTAAGATGAATGGACACCGATTACTAGTTTCAACAATGTACCACCTGTGCATGAATGGAGATACTATAGGGTCATGAATAGACATGGGAGTTGGCAAGGATTTTCTGGCCGGCCCTAGGCGTGGCCAACATATCATGACACGTCACATGGCAAGTTTGATGGGCCTAGCGATTTGGTTTGGGTGGCACGGTATGACACAACTGCCGATCAACGCTTCATCGACAGTACCAATGTTTGAATTTTTAAAATCCACAGAACTGATAATCATCTGAAAATTTTATGAGAACATATATAATGTGTCAGAAATCTACAAAAAAAATTCAAAATTTTTGACATCGTTTAAACCAATTTTCAATCAGTTCATTTTGACCGAAATTTCGCAAAATTTCGGTATTTTCATAAATTTCAGAAATTTCTGTGGAAATCAAACTGATTTGAAATTTAAAATTTGAATTTTGAATGTCCTCCGCTAAAAACCGAATTTCGCAAATTTCGATTTCGAGGTTGGCAAATTTTCCAAGAAACTAAAAGTTTATCCTCGACACAACTATTTGAGTTGTGCTTAGACCGATATAGCTCAAAATAGCATGATAGCCTCGAGCACAAAGGTAGCACATAGCTTAATCGCCCTTGGCCGTAGGCCTGAGAGGGGAGGAGACGTTAGACTTAAAATTTAACTAATCATGAACTAGCCTTAAGACTTGATCACTAAGCGAATGTAAAATAAAATTTAGATGAGTCACCAATTCGATGAAAAGATGTCATTAGAGTGTTCGTCGGGGTTGATGTGTCGCTGTGAAGCAAAGGCGAGCCGGTGAAGATGCAGCACCGATCCGCATGAGGAAGAAAAGGACACCGAGACCTTCTTCTGGTGGTGAGGGCCTTCAAGCCACTCCCCGCGTGTCCCTTGATCGCAGGTATTTTGTTAGGGTCTCCCAGCATCTCATTTTCCTCATCCTTTAGGGATTTCTGGACTCCTACTTATGCACGTGTGAGCCTCGGGACCAAAACCATTCCTTTTCGAAGGCCTCGATCATTGCGCTGCATGAGAATGAGGTGGCCTAGCCCCTAAAATCGGATCTCCTTCCTTAATTTCGACTTTCCGCTTTAATCAAGATCATTACCAACATTCTCCCACTTGATCAAGGCTAATATCATAAGTCCATACTTAATGTACAAAGACACCAAGATAAAGTATTACAAGATTAATCTAGCACCCCGCAACCCCTAATCTATAGTGCATCATTCTATCTCGACAGATAATTAGTTATTTCTTAACGGAGTTGGTTTTATTCTTATGGTCCTTTTGTGCAGTTTGTTTTCATTTATCATCATGTGCACATTAAAAGGAGTGAAAACAAACTTTGTAATTTCCGAATCAAATTTTGAGATCTCAATTTGTCCGTATATAGGTCCAATAAGTCTTATGCCAGATTAATTTTGAGACAAGCCTTTAACAGGAATCATTAAACTAAACATGATGCAAAAACTTATATATTAAACATGGTACTCAATTAATTTTATAGGTAACATCAATAATTTGATTCGATTATATCTTTCACAACGCTACGGTTTTGGCAAAGACAACTTGACATGTTGTTACTCAAACAAAAATGCACTCTTACATAATAAATTCCAGGATAAAACCTTAAGCCAAAAATAAATTTTCTTATTCTTAAACCACAACATTATTGTGGATTTCTTATTACCTAATAGTCTTATGACATGCCACAACGCTTGTATTATTAATGACGCTTTAAGATATTGACTAGAGCCATTCCACAATATGGCTTCTTCTCAAGGTTGAAGATTTGACTTAATGTGGATTTCTTAATATCAACACACCTTGCATAATGCTGTGCGAATAACCAACAACTTTATGATTATTAGACTTCTTATATGTGAGCATGTAATCATTAGCACTTTGCCTATGATGCAAAGTTGTCTTTAGTAGTTTTCCAAAGGGTCCAGTCGATTAATATCCGCCAAGTATCCGTTACAAATGTTAAATAATGGTGCATACAAACTTAAGTTAATAAAGTCATGCGAAGTAACGGAGAGAGACATTAGATTTGATGTCGCTGATGTAAGATGAATGGACACCGATTACTAGTTTCAACAATGTACCACCTGTGCATGAATGGAGATGCTATAGGGTCATGAATAGACATGGGAGTTGGCAAGGATTTTCTGGCCGGCCCTAGGCGTGACCAACATATCATGACACGTCACATGGCAAGTTTGATGGGCCTAGCGATTTGGTTTGGGTGGCACGGTATGACACAACCAGGGTTTAAATTTTCGTCGAATTTCGGCGAAATTTCGCCGAAATTTCGGTTTTCGGCCCTCCCCGAATTTATATATCCCGGCCGAATTCGAAATTTAAAAAATTTGATTTTGCTACAGTAATTGCTACAGTTTTTTTGGGAAATTTCGGGTTTGGAGTCCGGATTTTCAAATTTTTTGGCCGGATTTGAACGGAATGGGTCCAATAACCCTTAAGAAAGTCTTGTTCCATGAAAATTTGATGAAAAACTAATTTTTTAAGATTTTTTAAAATTTAGGTAGAAACACTCTCAGATTTTTAAAAAATTTTACAAGCCTGATAATCATCTGAAAAAATTATGGTACCATCCCTTGTTGTTTGGGATCATAGAAAAAAAATTTCAAAATAATTTAACATCATTTGTTATCTTCAAAAAATCAAAACAGAATGGACATAATTGGGATAGTAAACTTGTTAGATTTTGCAAATTTTCTCGAGTGTGATCATCATCTAAAATTCTTATGAAAGATTAATAAGCTTACTCAGTACCATTATAAAAAATTTAAAAAATTTCAACCTTATTTGGTATGCTCAATAAAAATCTATGAATACAGAAGCACTAAACTTAATTTGCTTGTATTATCTCTTCAAAAATCAATCCTCCATTTGAGCTAAGGATTTATCAGGCAATTCAAATATTTTTATAAGCTTTTGAAGATTTTGTTTTTCAAATTTATTTGAGCTAAGGATTCCTATGTAAAATTTTCAGCTCAAAATATTTCTCAGGAATTTATAACAATTCTAACATTGAAAGTACTAGTTTTCACACTCTCTGTTTGAATTTTAAAAATTCCTCACATTTGATCATCATCTGAAATTTTATAGAAATAGTAATAAGTTATTTCAGTGAATCTCAATATTTGAGTTGTGCTTAGACCGATATAGCTCGAAAATAGCATGATAGTCTGAGCGGCACAGTGGTAGCACATAGCGCAACGGGCCCTTGGCCGTGTGGCCGGAGAAGGGGAGGGAGAGCGCTGTTAGACTTAAAATTTAACTAATCATGAACTAGCCTTAAGACTTGATCACTAAGCGTAATGCGAAAATAAAATTTAGATGAGTCACTGACCCGATGAAAAAGATGTCATTAGAGTGTTCGGTCGGGGTTGATGTGTCGTCGGTGAAGCAAAGGCGAGCCGGTGAAGATGCGTAGCACCGATCCGCGAGGAAGAAAAAGGACACCGAGACCTTCTTCGGTGGTGGTGAGGACCTTCAAGCCACTCCCGTGCGTGTCCCTTGATCGGCAGGGTATTTTGTTAGGGTATCCCGAAGCATCTCATTTTCCCTCATCCTTTAGGGATTTCAGGGACTCCTATTTATGCACGGTGTGAGCCTGGGACCAAAACCATTCCTTTTCTGGTGCGCTCCCGATCATTGCGCGTTGCATGAGAATGAGGTGGGCCTAGCCCCTAAAATCGGATCTCCTTCCTTAATTTCTGACTTTCCGTTTTAATCAAGATCATTACCAACATTCTCCCACTTGATCGAAGGCTAATATCATAAGTCCATACTTAATGAACAAGACACCAAGATAAAGTATTACAATGATTAATCTAAGCACCGCAACCCCGTAATCTATAGTGCATCATTCTATCTCGACAGATAATTAGTTATTTCTTAACGGGAGTTGGTTTTATTCTTATGGTCCTTTTGTGCAGTTTGTTTTCATTTATCATCATGTGCACATTAAAAGGAGTGAAAACAAACTTTGTAATTTCCAGAATCGAAATTTTGAGATCTCAATTTGTCCCGTATATAGGTCATCAATAAGTCTTATGCCGGCATTAATTTTGAGACAAGCCTTTAACAGGGAATCATTAAACTAAACATGATGCATAAACTTATATATTAAACATGGTACTCAATTAATTCTTATAGGTCAACATCAATAATTTGATTCGGATTATATCTTTCACAACGTCCACGTGTTTGGCAAAGACAACTTGACATGTTGTTACTCAAAACAAAAATGCACTCTTACATAATAAATTCCGGATAAAACCTTAAGCCAAAAATAAATTTTCTTATTCTTAAACCACAACAAACCTATTGTGGATTTCTTATTACCTAATAGTCTTATGACATGCCACAAATCTGCTTGTATTATTAATGACGCTTTAAGATATTGACTAGAGCCATTCCACAATATGGCTCTTTCTGCAAGGTTGAAGATTTGACTTAATGTGGATTTCTTAATATCAACACACCTTGCATAATCAGTGTCTGAATAACCAACTTTATGATTATTAGACTTCTTATATGTGAGCATGTAATCATTAGCACTTTGCCTATGATGCAAAGTTGTCTTTAGTAGTTTTCCAGTGGTCCAGTTCTGGATTAATATCTGCCAAGTATCCTGGTTACAAATGTTAAATAATGGTGCATACAAACTTAAGTATACATAATGTTCATGACAGCGGAACGTAAGAAAAACTTTTATCGCCTTTAATAATCGGAGTAAACTCCCTTAATATTAGACCTATCTTGGTGAATCTTAATAGTCAAAACATGAGAGACATCACCAAGACAAACATTAATATCCCTATTACTATAACCAACAAGGCATCGTCTATATAAACAATCAAGTCCATATAAACAGCTAAGATGTTAAATTTACTCCCACTGGTCTTAAGGTTAAAACTTAGGGTATCTTTATGTGAGGCTCGCATTATCATAAACTCTAGAATCAACTGGAGGTGGAACTTTTAGAGACAAGGATTGCTATTCTTTCAGACTATCGACATTAAAACATAAGCACGATTGTGTCAAGTATAGTTTTACCTTGCCTCAAAGCTCCCACTAGAATAAACATTTTTATCAACTCAGTGGTTTAAAAAACAGTGTTACCCTTTAGTCTAGATGGAAGCTTTATAAGTATCTAATTTTTTTTAAAGAGTGTAAGGTATTGACATTAATTATCTTTAATCCTCCCATCCATTAAACTTATTGACAAGGAGAGTAACTTTAATAGAGTAAATAATTTGTTTTGTTTATGGGGTTTATGTCTCACATAATGAAGCTTCTCTTTTCTTAATGAGACGCTCCATTCTCCCCTTCGAAATGTGGTACAAGCGTCAATGCCACAATTTCGATAAACTCTCATAAATATTTTACTTTAGTGAAGCCAATAAAGTTAGCAACATACTTAATACTTCCTAAATAATTTATAAAAGTATAAGCAAATTACAATATTAGAATGGAGGATGAAAACATAACTTAGTACTGATGGAAAACTTTCAATAGCTTCAACATTAGCCTCCTATTCATTCTCTAAGGCTTCACTTTAAAACTTTCATAATCTCGAGGTAATGTTGGCATCATAAACACAATCTTCTATATTAGTATTTAGCCAACTTTCTTTATGAATGCACACATTCATGGGCACAATCATAGTTCACTTCTCATTATTATTGTTGTTACATTCTTTATAAATGACGTAACGAAGTGAATTAGAAAGACTCCAATAATTTTCATGTCCTAACTCATTGACTTTAAGCACTCTTATGAACAGTATACTAATAATAACTTTTGAGTAGCATCATAATACTTTTCCACTATTGCCATATAGTCATAATTTAACTGGAGAATTGCTCCCCCTGATCCTAAATTTTATGATCAAAAGGGACATTTGCTTAAAATTGCTCCCACTAGTCATCAGAATATTGAATTCTTGTCAATGTCTAAGTTATTAGATGCTTTTCCTAATGGGAGCTAATCATCAATATTATATTTGTGTGCGTAATCAATAACCTCAAGAATTATATGCTAATAAATTACTCTAGTTCTTATTAGGATACTAGAAACAGCTGAAGAACTTATGGCTGAATTGATAATAGGGATATAACACTGATCACTACTTAATATCTACAAAATGCGAATGATTTTCTATCATGAAATTAACCCTACGCTAATCAGGTTAATAACATGCTAATGACAAAGCTTAATAATTCTAATTCGCTTCATCATTAGGTAAAACGAAGAACTTAATATGTGGAAAGAATAACAGTCCATCTTCGCATCACATTTTGTAGAAAACGAAGAATAAATGGATTCACTAATGGGGATGACAAATGATCACAAACAATGCTGGTCAGTTTGTAACCATGAGCCATAAAACGTAATCTTTAAATCAACATGAAATCTCTAACCAAAACTTCTCGTTGGTTTCATTTTGATTAGAGAAGCTATAGAAATGACACATGACTATAATCAACTTTGGTCAGAATATAACGGTGTGTCACAACATAAACTCAAAACATGACTATAGTTCCAAAACGTGTCACCCATGGGTACATAAGAAAAAGAACTTAATCTATGGGAATGGTACACAATTGCAAACAACTTTAGTCAGAATGCAATTATGGCCACAACATAATCCCAAAACTTCATTAAATCTCTAACTAAAACTTCTTGTTGGTTCCATCTTAATTAGAGATATCTTAATTATAGTATAATCATTATCATATAAATGCTTGAAAAGACTCAATAACTTAATTAATATGAGAATTAATTAAATGTCACATGATCCATAAAAGACGTTGTCAATATAGTCATGAAGCATTTAATTAATCATAATCACATTGTCTTAAGGTAGAATACATTAATAAGTGACAAAATTAATTACATGATAAAAAATTACCGAGTATTAGACATCAAGTACTAAATTGCGGAAGTGTAAACAATTAATATTTAATGACCAGTAAATTAAATGCTAAATTGAAAATAAGTAAAAACTTAAGCTCATAGTTTAGGGCATAAGAAATTGTAACATATGTGGAAATATAAACAACTCATAGAAATATAGCACTTAACTAATCCTATCTTAGCTTATTCCTGGAATGCACTAAAGCGTTATTTGTGGCCTATCTGAGAAAACATCCAAAACCCAGCATAAAACTTATGCCCAAAGATGAGCTCATTAATAATGCATGACTTAGGATCTAAAATATTTCATTAGTAGGTAATAAATTTTGACAATTCATAATTATAAATAACTTTGGTTGAAATACAATCATGAAAAGTCAACACTTAAGTATATTAATGTCCAAAAATTGGTTATAGTCCCAAATCAAAATTTCCCGTTGGTTCCATTTTGATTTGAGACAAACTTAATCATAATAGGCCAGAAAATATTAACTAACTTTGTGCATTCCTCAATTATCATAATTGCATCACTTAGGACAACTAAACATTAACCAAAAGGATGTATAAAATGATGCATCATTATTGGGCAATTAACATCAATTATTGCAATGCATAAAGAAGAACAACATTAATCGTAAGAAAATACACTGAAATTAATTAAAGTCCAAAATTTAACTTATGTCTTGCTCAACTTAGCTCAAAATCGAACCTTTCGTTGGTCTGATTAATAATCATGCTAATAACAAGAACAAACTTAAAGTTCTATTTCGCATCACCGTTGGGCAGAAACGAAAAAGAACTAAATTATCTTACGGGTGACACATGTCCATAAACAACGTTGGTCAGTATATGATCATGGTCATAACATAATCCCGATTTTAAACATTAAACAATAATCTCTAATTAAAATTTCCTATTAGTTCTATTTTAATTAGAGATAATGCTCATAAATAATCATCATATAAAAATTAATTCGTCCAGAAAATTAATCAAACATAAATGCCCAGAAAATTAATTATGAATATTAACCATAATATTAATGCCCAGGAATAAATATTAACAGTACTATTGCAGTAATTAAATGACTGGATAAATACTAAAATTAAAGGGCTAAACTGCTATTGATCCAGATCACAAAATGAACTGCCCGAACAAAACGGCTCATAGCTAAAAACACTGGCATTATTGGCCAGACAGCGTTGAAAGCGGACCACGCGCGAGAGCCATCGCCCAAAGAATGCTTCACCAAGACAGACGCAAATCTCGGCCGCGATTCCAATGACGGCTCGGATTGCGCCAGATCGGGACAAAGGCGCCGCGCGAGGAAACCCTAGCCATTTCGCCTCCTCGCCCCGAAAAAACTGCAGCGGGCGGCGACCGAGCAGAAAAGCGGCGATGGCGCACGGAGCGAGCGGAGGGCAAGCAGCGGCGGTGGTGATCTGATCCCGCGCGGGCTCCGGCTAGGCGGGAACACCGGGCGTCGGCCACGCGCGAAATCATGGCCGCGGGCAAGACTAATGCCCGCGGAAGACGATGGCGAGCAGGAGGCGGCGCAAGACGGGCGTGCTAACGGCGACTGAATAAAGACCGAACAAATAAGCCCGAAAATCCTCTGTTTAGATCATTAGGTTTGTGTTGATTTGGGGCAAATAATGAAGTTAGGGTTCGAGATTTTGGGAATTTAGGGTTCGGATGCTCTAATCCCCTCCTTCTAAATGCTAACCGAGCCGAAAACAATCCTAAACCGACCTTAAACCGACAAGAACAAGGCTCAATCCGAAACAAATCCAGGCTAATAGGATCATACTAAGGCTAGTGTGCTCTGATACCAAATGTTAGACTTAAAATTTAACTAATCATGAACTAGCCTTAAGACTTGATCACTAAGCGTAATGCGAAAGTAAAATTTAGATGAGTCACTGACCCGGTGAAGAAGATGTCATTAGAGTGTTCGGTCGGGGTTGATGTGTCGTCGGTGAAGCAAAGGCGAACCGGTGAAGATGCGTAGCACCGATCCGCGTGAGGAAGAAAAAGGACACCGAGACCTTCGGTGGTGGTGAGGGCCTTCAAGCCACTCCCGTGCGTGTCCCTTGATCGGCAGGCTAATTTGTTAGGGTATCCCGAAGCATCTCATTTTCCCTCATCCTTTAGGGATTTCTGTGGACTCCTACTTATGCACCTGTGAGCTCGGGACCAAAACCATTCCTTTTCTGGTGCGCTCCCGATCATTGCGCGTTGCATGAGAATGAGGTGGGCCTAGCCCCTAAAATCGGATCTCCTTCCTTAATTTCTGACTTTCTGTTTTAACTGAAGATCATTACCAACAAGCGCACCTCGTTGGACGCTCAGGCATCGTCGTCGTGATCCTTAACTCCAGTTTTAGACATGACTGTGGATGTTGTGGGCTCGTGGGCTCATGGCCGTCGTTTGTCATCGCCAATGGCTCATCCTTGTGCTCGAGGTGGCTGTCACCCCTCATCGTTGCAGCCACCCTCTCCGTGGCAGGGGACGATGGTCCAACGAGCGCTCACTATCTCCGACGGTGAGGCGCTACATCTTGATCGCCCACCTCCTACGTACCCCTTTGTGGGTAGCCCAACCCTGATGTGTCACGCGGCTTCGATTTCTCCCTCAACCCTGATACACTCTCGATCGAGCTCTCCCAAGGCCTTCCCCACCCAGCTGCCCCTTCGTCTTTGTTGGTCCCATTTGTTTCTGTATCCATGAGAGGCCTATGATAGTGCTGGTATGCTACTTTGTGATGACTTCATAAGGATGGAGAGATCGCGAGACTAGAGGGCAGAGAGGCAACGGACAAAGAACAATTGCTTACCCATCCTTTTTTCAATGACATGATGGAGGAGAGGAACAAGGCAACGGAATGGGGAGGCCGAGAGACAATGGACAAATGCATTATTCTCCTCCACAGCTGTAAAACCTACCTCATCTGGCTCATTCCTTCATCACCGAAGCAGCAAGCTTTTCTCCTTTGCTCTACTCAATAATCATTGGTCTCAATATTTCTTCACCACACACAACATATGAAGCAACACAACTTCCTCTTTCTCCCTTTGCTCTGTAGCAACACAATAGAAAAGCTCGGTAGTGGTATGCTATCGAGGAGTCACAGGCCGCAGTGGGGGCTGCCCAGCAGTATGCTCACTACTACAAAAGGATTCATATTAGATCTCTCATCACAGATGGTTTTTTTGTAAAAACAGTCAGTGATGAGGAATTTTTTTAATAATATATTTTTTTATTCAAATTGCAGAAATATACCCCGGGAAAAAATAATTGCCAAAATATACGTCTGTCACCATTTAGTTGGGCGACATATTCTAAAACCCAGAAAAAGCTGAGTCAGCAGCTCACGTGGCCACTCTGTTGGCAAGTCTGGGTCTCTATCGCCAAACCATAAAGCGATAGAAATATATCGCCATTTTAACGGGCGACATATTCCTAGCGCCCGATGGTTAGACGATAGAGACCCAGACCAAAATAGTTACCAAAAATCATTAATTTTTTTGGAGGAAACTAAATTTGTGAGGAATAGTTTTCCACTGATTTCATTCAAAATTTTGATGTAACTTGTGAGCATTAATTATTGGAAGTCAGTGTTATTTAGATAGTAGCTAGAATTTTAGAATTCAAACGAAGGTTCAATAAAAGAAGATAAATTCATATTTGACAGCAATAATTCATGTAGTATTTTACAACATAATTATTCAGTGTCTTTTGGTGGACAAAAAATTCAAATTTTGTTGTTCCTCATTCTATTTCGGTGCGTGACAAATTTCATGACAAGTCATAGTAAAACATTCAATGAAACATTTATATTATAAAATGCAGTAAGTATAACAATTACAGTAGTACGGGAGTGTGTTATCACATCGGTCTGAGATGGGCAGTTGAAGGAACGAGTTGGCCTAGAGGGGGGGTGGATAGGCAACTCTTCAAATTTTAAACTCCTTAGTTACAAATGACTATTTAACTTAAGTGAATAACTTAGCACAAAATATAACAAAAGTAAAACTCAAACAATGAAAACAGCGAAAGCAACACACAAATGGAAGAAGAGCACAAAAGAGACACGTATCTATCCCATGGTTCAGAGCCCTTCTCCTACTCCACGTTGAAGTACTTCTCTCGAAGTATTGCTTCTCCAAAGCTAGTCGCAGTAGCTTTAGTCTCCACTCGGGTAGCTCTTTCACTATTCCAGTGAGGTGAGCTCCAAACCTTTTCACAAACAAAGTGGCTTTCCACAAGCACCTTTGGACAGGTCTCACTTTTCACTTCATCCAAGCTGTTTAGGATCACCAAGACCCAAGAGTAATAAACTTTGCACAAGTTCTGTCTCTTGATACACTTCGCAAATCATACAACTAGACTTAAGCTTGGAGCTAAAACACTTGGAAAGTTGAGGGTTTGAGTTTTAGAGTGAAGTACAGACTCCTTGTAAGAATGAGAGCTATTTTGAATATTTAAAATGTCAAGGAGTTCATCAAAAGGAAAAAGATCATGGTAGATGGCTCAGAAAATGCTTATATAGGCATTTGGAATGAATATAGCCGTTACACCTACTAATGTGGATCAAGGTAACGCGTGTCGAGTAATAAAAACAGCTAATACACGTTTACAACGGACTAAGCAAAAAGACTTAGCGATACTGATCATGTGTATCACGGACCAATTAAAGACATTTACGATGGACCAAAATATTTGGTCCGTCATACATGGGAGTTTAGAGGATTTGGTCCGGCAAAGGAATGAGAATCTTATATGTACGCCGGACCAAAATATTTGGTCCGTCGTAGATAGGTTTTACAAGGATCAGTAGCCATGACATAAAATGGGTTCAACCGAGAGTTTTGCTTTAGTGGCGGACTAAACTATGAGTTAGTAATATCTGGTCCGTTAACAATGGAGAACTCTCAAATAAGAATATATTTTTAACTATGGATTTAATAAGTAGAACTTCAAGGTTTGGTCTGGCATAAAGCTAAGATTTTGAACGTGTGCCGGACTAAAAATTTTGGTCCGTCAAAGATGGAAGTTTGAGAAATTTTTGATCTGCAAAAGAAATAAGAATTTATCTGTATGCCGGACCAAATATTTTGGTCCGTCATAGATGAAAAGAGCTCGATTGCAGGATTTCTTGAAGAACCTTCCACTACGGACTAAAGAATATGAAAATAGAAAGTTTGGTTAGATTTGCGACAGACTTAGGAAATGAGCAACTGAATTTTAGTTCGTCGCATATTTGGATTTTTGAATAAAGGAGGGTTTTAGTTCAAGGAGCAGAATGACTAAGAGTTTTAACTCCAAGCAGTCTAATTTGACTTAGCCTTATGATCCAATCTACTAACTTGTGCAAAGTCCCCCTTTATAATACAACCAAACTGTAAATAATCCTAGCTATTTGGCTCGAATCAACTCCCAAGCCATAAACTAGTAACAAAGTACCTTAATCTCGTTAGACCAACTTGCTTCACCTATGCTTTCAGCCCATGCTCTTCATGGCTTCAAGAATTATTAACTCAGTTATCAACACCAAAACTATATAATAAAACATGATGAAAGAACTGAGGGGGCCTAGATGCTATCAGCAGTGTGTTGTCACATCGATCTGAGATAGGGAGTGTGTTGTCACATCAGTCTGAGATGGGCAGTATTTTGTAACGTGGTGGTGTGCTACAGCGTGTTGACGAATCAATCGAGAAAGCTGACAAAGCTGTTGTGTGTGTTGTCCAATCACTCGTGATTTTTCCCATATTTTCTAGACTATATTCGATGGGCCACGTGAGGCTACGAAAACCCCTAAGTGGCCACAATTTCAAGGTTTTGTGGCCGCGTGTGCCTTTTTCGATTTTCGCACGATTGTGTTGGGGCAACGTCCGACCTGCTCGGCCATAGATAAGTCGTAGCCTGCGTTGCGTAGGTCGCTCGTGATTTTTCCCGTATTTTATGGGCCGTATCCGATGGACCCCGTGGGGCTAAGAAAACCCCTAAGTGGCCAAAATTTCGGGATTTTGTAGCCGTGTGTGCCTTTTCCGATTTTCGCACGTTTGAGTTGGGGCAACGTCCGACCTGCTCGGCCATAAATAAGTTGTAGCCTGTGTTGCATAGGTCACTCGTGATTTTTATCGTATTTTTTGGGCCATATCCGGTGGGCCCCGCGGAGCTACGAAAACCCCTAAGTTTCCACAATTCCTCGTTTGCAGCATGACGCTGCTCTTGTAGCTGCCGCCTGAACTCCTCGTCCGGTTAGCTTGATCAAGGAGCTTTTGGTCTTCGGGGTTGATTTCCATGTCAAACCACTACTCAAATTCACACAGTGGTGGAGGCGACTGCATGAAACATAAATTAGCAAAGTTTTATATAGAAATATTACGAAACACGTATGATTATTACCATCTCGCAATTCTTCAGGCTATTCTTCGGCGGGTCAAAGGTGTACTTGCGGCACTTCCAATACCTCCTCTTCCAAATTGATATTTCCCAAGAGCGGACGAGCCTGCAAGGATCTCCGCACATACACATCGGTGGGACAGCACCACGAGGTAGGATGAGGTCTTGGAACGCTGAATTGTGCGGCCAGTCTAAAGTGCCTCCCTCTTCCTTTGCTTTCTCCTTTCCCTTTCCACTTGCACGCCTCGGCATTTTGAGTTGATCCTCTACTTCTTTTTATTCTTTCCTCCCTCTTTTTTCTCCTCCTTCCCTTCTCTCTTGTTTTCTCTCTTCTCTCAGTTCTGCCTTTCCTCTTGGTCTCGCTCGGTGAGAAGGAAGGCAGGCGAGTGGTATAAAGGACAGCTATCGCCCTTATATAGGGCGATTTATATGTCACCCGTTGGTTGGGCGACAGAGACGCGCATTCCCCTTGTCGCCCAACCAACAATCAATTTATTATCTATCGCCCGTTCGTCGAACGACAGAGGGGAGGTGAACGTGGCCTCTAGTCGCCCAACCAACAATCGATTTATTATCTATCGCCCGTTCGTCGGGCGATAGAGGGGAGGTGAATGTGGCCTCTAGTTGTGCAACCAACAATCAATTTATTATCTATCGCCCGTTCGTCGGGCGACTGTAAGTTCAACCTTCATTAGTTATGGTTTTGGTGTTAATGACAAATCTAATCTTGTGTTAATGACAAATCTAATCTTGTGTTAATGACAAATCCAATATTGAGTTTATCCCCTAATGCGATAGTGTTATTAATGACAATCTTATATCGAGACTAACATGTTTGTTTAGAATATCTTTGTTTAGTCTCATCGCATTGAAAAATGGAAAACCCAAGGTATGTATGCGTATTCATTCTAGCATTAGTTGCATACCTTGGATACAAGTTAAAGTATGAATGTCCCCATTGTATTAACCACAAACGTGCATCATGTTTCCCAATCCACATATTACATGGATGCACATATTTAGGGGGAGTTTGTAGTTTAACTTGAAAGTCTCTTTGTATTGATCGATTCTGTATTGACACACATAAGGATCAAGACAAAGAAACTAAATCCTTGAGTATATGTTTGAATTGCCTAGTTATAAGTATACTCATGGCAATATAGGATATACTCCAATACGATCAAATTGGATATGTGCATATTATGTCCAAGTCAATTATATCTATGCACATATACATGTGGAGTTTATTCTATAGTTGATGACTTAGGGTAATGATCATTTCCATACAATTTACATATAATGGATCATTACTTTTCATCAACATGAGTATATGAAAACTTGTGTAGTTAATATATACTCATATTAATTTAAATGATAATTTAAATTGAGTTCATTTGTCTTGTTAATTATTAAAGAACATTTCATCATGTGTTGATGGTGTTTCTTGATTAATTGAGGACAAATGAATAGTTCTTAAGTATAATAAAGCATGAGTTGCATTATTGTACTTAAGACACAATTAAATCATTTCAATTGATTTAGGTTGTGCTCAATTGATCTAAAGGCATCCATTATGTGTTAATGGAGTGCAAGAGATAATTGAGACAACCATGCATCTTGGACTAACTATTTGTATGAGTTGTGATTAAGTTAGGTCCAAAGATGGATGAGATGATGAGAACGGGACAAGGACGGCATCATGAGTTGATGGGCGTCAAGAGTGGATCCCGAAGAGGAGTCGAGTAGAGATCCCGGGGGAATATCAAAGTGATGATCATAAAGACCCCAAAGGGGATTGCTTGCGCGCGGCGGCGAAGGTATAATTAGATAGGCTAAGGACTTTTGTAGTCTTTGAGTCTAAGGTTTTATCGCCGTGCTATTAAGAGGGGTCGTTCCCTTTGCTTGAGCTTCATCATGTGTTGGTGATCTCATTCCGCGTTCACTCAAGCTCAACCATTTGGATTTGGTTTTTGCATTTGGTTTAACCATTTGGCATGTGTTGCGAATGGGTTAAACTTATGCTTGGTTGCATTTGGTTTTCGCATAATGCTTTGATTTGCATGTGTTGCAAGAAGTGATAAGCTAGTGCGTTGGCTTTTGCGTGAAGTTCACTTTTGCATGTGTTGCATTAGTTGAAGCTTCATGCTTTGTTCGCAAAACAAATCTTTATAAAACCGTGTGGTTGCTTGGAGCTAAGTTTTGCATGTGTTGCAAAAGGAGAGAGCTCAAGCATGATTTTATGTTTATGTGTTTGTATGGAGCTAGAGGCTCGCATGTGTTGCAAGTAAAGAGCTCATACGATTGAAATGGTTTTGGTTTGAAGTTTGGTTTCGTATTGCATTGAACTAGAGAATTGCATGTGTTGCAATTAGAGAGTTCATGCATCTTGATTTGATGTTGCTTGGAGCTAGACTTTTGCATGTGTTGCAAAGAGTAGTGCTCAAGCATGAAATTGGTTTATTGTGTTATTTGCAAGTTCGTTGTGCTAATAAACCGAGGTTTATGAGTCCGAATTCGAGAGCATGTGAGTGGGGCTTGCAACGGGTGTTGGCAAGTTGACCGGGTCTTGTGTTGACCTTCACATGGCTAGGGGATTAATCTCATAAACTCGAGTTTGATTTTCTTAATACGCCTTGCAAATAGATCTTGAGTTGGTCACGAAGTGTGTTTTCGCAATTTCGCTGAATTCTTTGAGCATGGTTTGAATTGGTGCAAATGTGTTTGCACGGTTAATGATCATGTGTCGATCATCCTTGAGGCTCAAAGAATTGCATTTGGATCTTCGGAGAAGAGTTTGGGAAAACCGAGTTTTCTTGCCAGGCGTGTGACCGCCCCATGGGCGTTGGATCGGGCCTGGCGGTCGGACCGCCTGAAGTCGAACCGCCCCCTCTCGGCGTGAATTTTCCGAGACGTGTGATTTCGGGTGTTTGCTGATTTTGCTCAAGGTCGGACCCCGGGGCTCGGTGTGGCCAACAAGACGGTGTGACCGGCCGAGGTGCGGTGCGACCGGCCGTGTAACGGTCGGTTTTCCGACCGTTGGCATGTGAGTGCCGGTCGGACCGGCCGAGGCCCGGTCGGACCGGAAAATGCTGATTCTGCCCATTTCGACCCCCAACGGCTAGTTTTCTTTTGTGGGCTATAAAAGGAGACCTTGGGGGGCAGTGGGGAGGTGCTGGTGTTATTGTGGAGTGTTTTGGCTCTTGTGTGAGTATTTGGGAGAGGTGTTGCATGTGTTGCACACTCTCAATTGATTCTTGAGCTAAAGAGTGAACTAATTGCGTGTGTTGCAATTAGAAGGTGGTTTGAGTGTCTCTTGTGCATGTGTTGCACTTGAGAGAGTCCTTGTGCATGTGTTGCACTTGGTGATCGCCGGAGCGCATGTGTTGTGCTCGGTGAAGTTCAAGCGGAGGAGCGGCTTATTACTCTTGGAGGTTGCCGACTCCTAGATGGCGAGGGCGTCGGCGCGGAGCCTCGAGGTGAGAAGCCCCGCAAGTTTGTGAAGGTTCGGTTGAGCCTACGCACGAGCGTGAAAACCACGACTAGTGGAAAGAGGCGGTGCTCGAGCGGAGCCGGTCCAAGTGTGGGCTAGCCTCAACGTGGACTAGGGAGACCGCAAGTCTCCTAACACCACGGAAAAACATCGTTGTCCCTTGTCTCTTTACTTTCAAGTATTTACCTTTTGCATATTATCAATTGCTTGAATGTATTAAGAATTGCTTAGTATTATTTAGTTGATCAATTTAGCAATTCTTGTGTAGAGACATAATTTAGATAGTGCACATAGTGAGCCTAGTTAATTTAGGCCTTAATTGTCAAAACCGAGTTTATCGCTTCCGCATTATAATTGTGTAGGTTTTGACATAGGGGTGTATTAGAGCTAATTGTTTAGTGAGCGATTAATTTCAGAAACGCCTATTCACCCCCTCTAGGCGCATCCTCGACCCTACAAATGACAAAGAAGGGCTTACATTTCTCTCTCGCCTACTGGAAAAGCGACGGACGTATACAATAGTTTGTACAATGGTAGTGTCTAATCGTCTTCAAAAGGCAACTACGAGGGAGGGAAATGTGCAATTCCATAACCAAATACAATAGTTTGTACAATATATCTGGAACTCTAAGTACATAAGATAAAAAGTACTAACAATCCAAAATATAAGAAACTACTGCCGGCCTCATTTCTGGGCGGCTCCTCGCGGCTGGACAGGCCTCCTCCGAACATGCCCCTGCGAGTACGTCAGCTACGTCGGTGCGCGGTGGGCCCTCTGTGGTCTAGCTGGATGTGTGGCGTACTCCTGATGAGATGGCTGTGTCGGTGGTGGTACTCCTTGCAACTGTGATGGTCCAGGCTCATCCGCGAAGTACCTCGACACATCAACAGCGTCATGATCGTACTCCTCGTCATCTGGATCATCAGCGTGCCCCTTGTAGTCGTCAAGTGCAGGTGAAGTTACAGACGGGAACCACTGTGCTTGTGAGCCTGTATCAAATGAAGAATTGTTAAGAGCTTTCAAAAAATGATTGCAAAACATGAAAAGTGCGATTATGTACTCACCTCCGGTGTGAGCTGCTAGACCAGCGTGTCCAGCTGCTCGCCCTCTCGCAGTTGGCGATGTGACGGTGGCACGGGAGGCTGAACCTGCTGCACCCCTACCTCCGCTAAGCGGCATGCCGTGAGCCACCACATCGTTAGGCTAGCAGCATCCCGCCATCTCGAGGCATCCTGAAACCTGAAGAGGAAAGCGGTCACCTCCTCTCTAGTCACGTCTAACCTGCTGGTCAGACGAGACAGGAGGCTCCCTGACTCCTCGTAGACCTGGCCTAGCATATTAGTCTGGAAAATACATTACAAATTAGTTAGCACGGTTACCAACTGATTGTACATGAGATCGTATATTGGACGCAATGTACCGCACTGTGTAGAGTCGAGTCCATGTGGGCGAGGTATGTGTCTGTCACCTTGGGAATGTGCCTAGGATGATTGAGGTTGACAAGTACCAAACATAGATGAGTACGCGAAGTGTACAACTGTCGGTAGACGTGGTACGTCTGCGGGTCGTACGACGCATCTTTAGTATGGACGTCGTCCAGGGCTCCTCCCCACTCCTCAACCCATGGCGCCATGCGTATGTGCCAGGGGGTGGCCCCATGCACGCCCTTCCGAGTCTGGCTGTGGATAATTATTATAGAACATCGATCCAGGGAACTTACGTGTGGACGCCGTGTGGGACCACACGGCCGACCCGGACTGGGAACTCCTGCCGTAGACCGAACTGCCTCATCACTCGATGGACAGTGTAGCCCTCGACCTGGACGTCGAACAAGAGGAACTGACGCGTACACCAGTACGCCGCGTCTCGTGTGCAAAGGATGGACAACCCACCCGTCACACGAAGCTCCACCTCTGCCTCTGTGTACGGCATCCAACGTACGTGGTCATCGGTGAGGTGGTCGAACACAGCGACGAATTGGGGGTAGCCTAGCCACACCGTCCTGTGTGCCTACCTAGGCTGTAGTGACAACGAAACATTACCGTTAGTACTCACAAATGGTAAAACGAAAGTACCAAAATCGTGATTGCAATATTTTACCCGTCGGTGGCACCAGATGATGCCCATGGTCGGGCCGTCGACGTCGTCATCAGCTGCATGTACAAGAGACTACAAGTCGACGTCGGGCTGCCCGATCTAGAACTTCTCGTATGCCCACAACTGTACCAGCAGTGGACATCCAGTGAAGGTCGAGTCGTTGGTGAGCCGTCCACAACCGTCATAGAGTGCATGGTACGTGGTGCACAGCACAACGGACCCCCACGAGAATTGCAGCACGGCGTCAAGGGGTGCATTCGCAATCGTCCTCGCGAACTGGACTAGGTGCCTATCCACACTATCCCCATGGGAGCTCGTGAATATGCACCAGCCAAACAGCCACAGCAGGTACGCCTCCAGGTGGCAGCTCACCCTATGCTCGTCCGCAAGCTCGACGATCTACGCCGCCTGTAAATTTAAGCTCACTTGTTATTTTAAGCAGTATATGCACAATTAAATTTTAAAGGCTAGTTGCATACCACGAACTATCGAAGCCACCTCAGTGTCGGACCATGTGTGCTGCTGAAGGGTCGGTACACATTAGGTGGTGGTAGCACACTCTAGAACCGCTCAAGTAGCTTCTGGCACCACGTCGGGTCAATGTCCTGGGGCACCATAGGGTCACCGTCAATCGGGAGGCCAAGGAGGCACGAGACGTCCTCCAAAGTGATCGCCATCTCCCTGACAGGTAGATGGAAGGTGTGCGTCTTTGGCCTCCACCGATCCACCAGAGCTGATCAGGACCTGTCAAACGGGAATTGACGACCCACGTCCTCCACCATCCGGGCGAGTGGCAGCAACCCTGAAGCTCGAAGCCTACGAAACAAAAACATGTAATTAATATCAGTACAACACTAATCATGATACTACAACAAACATATTTAGAAATTTAAATACTAATATGTTACCTAGGGATCCAACGAGGATTGAGCGCCCAAGAGTACTGCGGTGTCCTCGGTCGAAGTACGCCGAGCTGCACAGGATCCTCTCCCTCCGCTGGGAAAGCAGTGGCGAAGTGGGCACGATGACGATGATCAATGACCGGATGCAACAACTCAAAAGGCCACTCGTCATCTCTATCCTGGTGAGCCATACCTGCAAATTACACGAATAAAAGTTATAATTAAAATGCATATAGAAACAAAAGCGTAGGAAAAACTATATTGCCAACACAACAATATATTGAAACAAATGCGTACATAAAACTATACAAGCATCATAACAATATATTGAAACAATTCCAATAATTTGTGAAGCAATAACACTCACAATTACATGCAACATGCTTACAACTAGGTAAAAACAGAGTTCATACAACACACATTACATTAATAAAATATAAATTTGACATATACCATATGATAATTCAAATAGCTTCTCATCTGGTACGATGGCGTCGTGCACCACTCCTTGCAGAGGACGATCCCCGCCGTTGGATTGCTATCTCCTCCTTCATCTTCTTCGTTTTGTGGCTGGCAATTCTTGAACGTATGTCCTGTTTGGTGGCACAATGAATATTTCTTCATGCGTTTACCAGTTTCAGACTCATCCATGTCATTTTTTATACGCCTTGTTTTCCGACGCCCTGCTTTCCATCTTCTTGCATCAAAATCAGAAACCCAGAACCTTTCATCAACACTAGGAGTTGTGGTGAAAGAACCGACAATACCATAACTATAAAGCTCCTCGCTCTAAGTTGCCATCACCTTTTCCTTTGTGAAATATTTAGATAGATATGTACCGGGACGCATTCCAAACAACACACATGTGGCTATCACATGAGAACATGACCTATGGAAAAGGTGTGGTTTGTTACACGAGCATTTGCAGCCAGCCTCCAAGGTGCATTCCTAGGTGACAACCTTCTGGTTGGTTCCACGTCGTCCTTTATCCCTACATATCACATCGAAACGCAGTGTTCGTGCGCCTATTTTGATTACTCTATGCTTGGCCGCCTTCGTACTCTTCTCATCCATGTATTTAGTGATCATGCTTGAGTACAGTAACTTTTCATCTCTCATTACTACTTCAGCTTGATGCCTATCCACGAAATACTTAGTTGTGCCCCGCAGCACTCTCTTAACAACTCCTACCAACGGGAGACACCTCATCCCTCTCATTACCCAGTTGTAAACTTCTGCAAAGTTAGTGGTCATCACACCATATCTGGCATCATGTGTCATGTAACAGTGACCACTTCTCTTTCGGCTCATGCTTGATCCTATCTGAGAAACATTTGATTGGCCTTTGCGTTCAACGATGATTCGTTGCCTGTCTTCTGTTGGTAGAGGGAATAGAGGCTCCTGTGCTTCACTGCCACTAATCTTGTTCTTC
Source organism: Guadua angustifolia (assembly GCA_036346375.1). Classification (NCBI taxonomy): domain Eukaryota; kingdom Viridiplantae; phylum Streptophyta; class Magnoliopsida; order Poales; family Poaceae; genus Guadua; species Guadua angustifolia. The sequence continues at coordinate 46,343,866 of CM070521.1, forward strand.
TACTCCTTGTGTTTTCTTGCCAGCTTATCAAGATTTTTCCACAGAGTTCGGAACTTACTCTCTTGGTTCTGTTGCATAGTCTTTTGAACATGTTCATCAATTCCTTGTTCCTAAATTGCTTATAGAAGTTCGCACCCAAATGCCTCATGTACCATCGACTCGCAAGTCGTGCCATGGAAATGGCTCTTTTCCCCTGCTTGCAACTATTTGATGGCACTAAGCATCAAAGATGCTCGCTATGCAACATGCACATATCTTGATGAGTTTTCACCACCCCGATCTTCAAGTTTCAGATGAACCACGTACCAACTCTCGTAGTTCTCGCTTCCACAAAGGCAAAAGCAACAGCAAAATCTGGTTGTTTCCATCAACACCCACAACCGCAATATGTGCCATTTGTACTTCCCGATCAAGAATGTGCCGCCCACGCACAACAATGGACGACAATGATAGAACGCCTTAATGCAAGCTCGAATCGAAGAAAACTCTCTTCGATGCCTCTTGGTCGGCCACTTGCTTGACTCGACATCTTGATAATCATAATAAGTGCCGTGATTTCTTCCTCAATGCAACCGAGTAGTGCGGTGTAGATTATGGTACGAGTCTTCAAACTTCCCAAACCTCATTTCTAAGGCCTTCATTTCGCCTCCATACCTTCCCGTAGCTAATTGTGTAATGATATCTATTCTCAATTGCTCGGATAATAGCACGGGCTCAAAATTAAGATTGTCCACTATCTCGGGTACATGACATTCGTGATATACTCGGATGATAGGTTCCTGTGAGCCATGAGGGTCTCCTCACCATATAGCTATACTCGCTCAACCTTCGAGCATAGCCGGTGGGTGCCCCATTTGGGTTTGTACGCTGCACTCTCCAAGGGCACCCATGGATCTCACACACCACATCGTAGCAAGGACTTATTAACACCGAAAGTCCTTCTTAATGATAAGGCCCAATCTTTCACAAAGATCCTCTGCCCGCTTTTTGTTAGGTACATACCGTTAGGCCTCACATCGCCAAGGTGTCATTGCTTTCATTGATAACCGACTTATCAAATTGATGCGTGCTCAATCGGTGGCATAAACGGCCACGCACCTTTGTCTTCCTCATCGATTCATCATCGCCTTCCACTTCGCTCGTGTACTCACGGTCTTCCTCTTCCATCTTTGCCGTTATTTCCTCAATTTGCCCACCTTCATCTATTTGTCCCCGCTTCTTGTCCAATGTTTTCATCATCATCCCTAGATCGAGCTTGTTCACCACTTTGGTAAATGATGTCCTCGCTGCATTGTTGAACATGCTGCCCATAGCTATATCCCCCAATTTCGGTGTCATCATAATTGAACTCATTTTGAGGCTCACTACACTCACCGATGTCCAACTGCTGCTAGGGGGCAACAACCCTTTCATATGCTTGCACTAAAAGCACCTGATACCATCCACGTTGCTCCGCCCCCCCCTCACATATGACCTCCACGATGCGGTTCCCTTCAGCTCAACTAACTCCCAATAAACAGGATCATTTTGCATACTACATAGGCAAAATAACTTTAGCTGGCACTTCTCTTGTTCCATCCGAAAAGTATAATACAACCAATTCAACACAGAAGCAAACGTGCGCTCTTCGACCCTACTCAAACTTCTGTCTACATACTGAAAGTTACTCAGATCTACACCCTCTACACCATACATGACAACCCCTTCTCCATAATAAATTCTAAATGGAACTCATTCTAACATATCTGTGAACCAATTCATTCACCCACGAATTAATTACTTTTCGTAAAAAATAGTGTGACACCTAACATTCCTATAAATATACATCTCTCTACTTCTATCCTTAAAAAACATCTACATTTCTAAAAATATATATACATATCTCTACTTCTATCCGTAAAAAACATCTACATTCCTAAAAAAGTATCTATACAAAGCACTTTAAATTACGAAAAATAAACAAAATCTATCTGTAACCTCTAAATTTAACTAGATCTAACATTTTTTTTACCCTACCATTATTTATTCCTAAACAAAATCTATCCGTAACCTCTAAATTTAACTAGATTTAACATTTTCTACCCTACCATGACTTAACTAGATCTAACATTGCTAAATAGAATTAATATAAAAAAATTTACCTCCACAAATGTCGCATTGCTACAAATCTTCGATTTTTTCCCCTTCTCTCCCTCCTCCTCTCCTTTTTCTCTCCTCCTCTCCCTTTTTCCCTTTTTTTCCGGCTTGGCCTTGTTCAAATGGGTCCGCAATGCGCTACAGCAGTCGTGAGCATTTAAATAGTTAGACATTGTCGCCGTTGGTTGGGCAACAGAGATGCGCGCTCCTCTCATCGCCCAACCAACAATCGATTTATTATCTCATCATCGACAAACAGGCGACAGAGGGGAGGTGAACAGTTATTCGACTACGTATTCTAGTCGCCCATTCGATGGATCGATTACATGGCTTTGTCGCCTTTGAAAGGACGACATTTTTCTATCGCCATCGAAAAGCAACAGACGATATTTTTGTAATTTTTTTCTCGAGATAGATTTCAGCAATTTGAATGAAAAAAATATTATTAAAAAATTCCATGATGAGTCCTGCTATTAAGGAGTTGCATCAAGAAGGTAGCCGCCTAGACGCCGATGGCTCCCAAGGCGAGCAAGCATCGTGCGGATCCACTATATAATTAGTGGGGTCAAATGACCCTAATGATTTTATTCAAATCACATATAAATCTAATTGTATTCTATTAGTATATAAGCATATATAAGCTATAAGTTACCGTAATGACCCCAACGACTCTAATGATCTATTTTTCTAGATCCGCCGGCAAGCATGGCAATGACAAAGAACCATGGTCCGACTGTGGCAGGCACGTGACGACCTTGGCCATGGCCAAGCGGCAATGATGGTGACTTATGGCCTGAGACAATGGCATACAAGGTATGCATGGCATGCACCGTGCACTATGTGACATACTCATACCAATACAGCCCTACGATGGTCCGGCATGCTAACATGCCGCGTTGTGTTGTTATGGCCTGTTGTACTGGTGCTACAGGGCATGACCCAACTCCCACCTCTACTCACGAGCTAACTCATGGCTCTGGTGCTACTGGAAGTGGGGAGAGAGAGAGCAATTGAAGGGGAGCAAGAGGACAGGCAGGCAAACAGTAGAAATCCAAACCGCAACAGTTGGAGAGGAACCCACCGTCGGAGACCACGCTTTTATTGTGAAATGTTTTTTAACAGTCGCGAGAGCATAGTACCGTGGGGCTCGCATGTACAGGGACGAGCTGTACGTCTACGTAGCCACAACCCACAGCGTCGCTATAGCCATCTAGCTAGCCATATGGTAATTAACTGCGTACACTGGTGAGTCACAGCTACGATTGCCATGGCCAGGCATGACATGACGATCTCCTTGGAATCTACTGTGCGCATGTACGTAATATGCAGTAACAAAGGGAGATACATAGATTGAAAGAGAGCAACATTCATATACATATGAATCCCCGACACATAGTACTGACATAAGCAATGTAGAGAGAACTGTATTATGTACATGTAGCTTATGATTAAGGACACAGTCACTAGCTGTTTGGACTCTACAATGTGCTCAATTACTCCTCTATTACAGGCTTTCAGAACATCTAATACAGCGATTGAGCCAAGAATATGGTATGATGAACAACGGCATATATATCAACTCTATTACTCGCGGAAGAAAGCGCGGCCGGCCAGGGTGTTCACCTGTCGCGCTGCGTATTTCGCGAAAAAGTCCCCTCGCTTCTTCGAAATTACAGATAGATCCTTCCAGATTACAAGTAGGTCCTTCGCGATTTGTTGTGAGACAAAGATATTTTTATTTTCTTCGCATTTAGGTCCCTGGCGCGGTATTTTACGGAAAAAGACTCCCGTTAAATTCAAATCGCGAACAAGTCCTTTTCTAATTTTTCAGGGTAGCGAACAGGTCCAAAAAAATAACAAACAGGTCCCTGCTTCTTACGTTCAGGTCCTTTCTTCGTTTTTCCCGGAAAAAATATTTTCGTTACAAAAAAACCCGGAAAAAAATATTTTCGTCACCCAAAAAACGGAAAAATGTTTTCGTCACAAAAAAACACAGGTTCGTCGAAAGTTTATAGCAGCTTAAGGATTTGCCAACGGGTCATAACCGCGGGTATTTTTTTTTAAAAAATGTAGATTCGTTCGAAGATTTATAGCGACCCATAGATTCGCCGGCGGGTCCTAACGACCCATTTTTCACAGATTCAACCGCAATTTTCTAAATAAAACACGCATCGACAAAAAAAACACGGATTCGTCGAAGATTTATAACAACTTGTGTATTTGCCAACGGGTCATAACCGTGGGTTTTTTTAAAAAAAGTAGGTTTGTTCAAAGATTTATAGTGACCCGTAGATTCGCCGGCGGATCCTAACGACCCATTTTTTTTAGCAAACACAAAAAACAAAAAAAACACGGATTCAACCGCAGTTTTCTAAATAAAACACGCATAGACAAAAAAAATACGGATTCATCGAAGGTTTATAATAACGTATGGATTTGCCAACGAGTCATAACCGCGGGTTTTAAAAAAAACGTTGATTCGTCCGGAGATTTATAACGACCCATAGATTCGCCGGGGTCCTAACGACCCATATTTTTAACAAACACAAAAACAAAAAATGATCAAATATCCCCAAATGGGTAAAAAAATAACCACAATTTTCTAAAAAAAACACAGATTCATCGAAAGTTTATAGTAACCCGTAGATTAAACGCAGATTCATCGAAGGTTTCATTCGCCTTTATTTTTTCATTTCCCAAAAAAAAAACCGCGGTTTTTTATTCGCGGTTGTGTTCTCCGTTTTTCCCGGAAAAAGTTTTCGTCACCAGAGATATGTGTGCAACTCTATCTCTAGACTTTTTCCCCAACTCGATTTCCCATCTCGATCTCTGATATTTTTTTAAATATGTATTATTACTCGGTGAACGCGTAGAGTATCAGGCTCGACAAAAGAAGGTTGTCATCTCTAATAATTTTTCGCCCTTTTTCCTCTAGACTATTTTTCACCGGTGGGTGATTTTGTAAACATGTGTTATTATTCGGTGAACGCGTAGAGTGTTAGACTCGACAAAAGAAGGTTGTCATCTCTAATAATTTTTCGCCCTTTTTCCTCTAGACTATTTTTGACCGGTGGGTGGTTTTGCGAAAATAAAAAATTACATCCAATCCCTTTGATCGGTGGTTTTGCAAAAAGGGGCCTATCATTTCGTATATTCGTATACGGGTCATTCGCTTTTATTTTCCCGTTTCCCAAAAAAACCGTAGTTTTTGTATTCACGGTTGGGTTCTCCGTTTTTCCCAGAAAAAATGTTTTCATCATCAGAGATATGTGTGCAGCTCTATCTCTACACTTTTTCCCCAAATCGATTTTCTATCTCGATCTCTGATATTTTTTTAAACATGTATTATTACTCCGTGAACGCGTAAAGTATTAGGCTCGACAAAAAAAGGTTGTCGTCTCTAATAATTTTTTGTCCCTTTTCCTCTAGACTATTTTCCACCGATGGGTGGTTTTGCGAACATGTATTACAGAAAGAACCCTATAGTTTCGTATATTCGCGTATGGGTCCTAAAACTTTATTTTTTCCAAGAGCATGTTATCGAAATTCAACCGGCGCAGCGTAGCGCGCTTATCTACCTAGTAGATATTTAAGGGCATGCATGCAAGCTTTAACATTACAATTTTGGAAAAGGAAAGGAACATATATGAAGCTGAGATAAAAGGATTCCATGTGCATGTGACTGGTACAGGTCCTGTTCGGGGACATAGTTGTATGGGTACTTGTCAAGCATACATGTCATCTACAGAATTGTGTTGCATTCAAAACATCTAGAGACACGAGGCGATCGATTTGGAGAAGTTGCAACCACAAAAAAATATGGGAATGTGCTTTATACTATTTCATTCCGAATAAAACAAATAAATAAACGCGAACTTTTATGTAGCTGCAATTTGATGAGACTGCTTCTACAGTTTCACTTGGTCCCCTGTTTGATGGAATTCTTACGTACCTATTTCATTTTACAGTAAGAAGTGTGGAAGTATACCTAAAAACAGCATGAGAATCTCTGATAGTAGGGCTAGCTGCTTGCACCTTTCCTTTATTTTTGGGAGCCGCCACATCCATAGATGCATGAGAATATATGATTTCGTAGTACTCGATCGATCCTGTGCTATAAATTCTTCGACTACATACATGTAGTACTTACTGTATGAAAGCCACAAAAATGAAACTATCAAATAATAGGTGGAATATATGTACCTGCCGAGTTCTACATATAAGCCGATCGTATAAGATATGTTTTTTTTTCCTTAATCACACTTTTTGATGATGATATTCGCTTGTTGCCCTTAATCACAAATTTGATTTGAGCAAATACATGTTATATTAAAAAACCTAAAATTTACTTCCTCTATTCATGATTTTCTCTCTTCCTCTCTCTGACACACACAAGTGCGGCTAAACTTTTGTAATTTTCACTATTAATATATGTAAAATATCTAGATATATCGAGTATATCTATCTATTTATATCTATACTAATTGTGCGCCTCCTAGAAGTCCCCCATGTTACTCCTAGAAAGTTGAAAAGGCTAGAAATTGCCACATTAATCGTAGAAAAGAAAAATGCTTGAAATTCTCACATTAATCTCTATTAATATAAATTTGCGTTGGTGGCGGTTCGTTCTTCCTAGCCCCCCTTCCCTTCATATCTCCAATAATAGCTGGTCATTATAGCTAATTATTCTTTCCTGATTTGCAGCCAGCCATATCTATCTAAATATGGCTAATTATTATAGCAAAATATCTTATTATTGTTGGTAATTAATAGCCGGCCGGCCAATCATTTCTTTTGTACTCTATATATGCTGTACAGTTTTCACATAATCAATCGAGGGAATTCATTCAAGATCTCCCATGTGCCGCCGCGGCGAATGAACTCGGCGAACTAATCAATAAGTGACGGACCGGCGTACATGGCCGCAAGGCGCAGGAGGCCGAGCGCCGTGGTCGAGTAATCGCGGTCGGCGGATACTCTAAACACGACGCCCATCGGGTGCCGTGACCCAGCCACGCCGATTGGACATGAACAAAGCGCACGACGTTTCGCCATGGTTGCCCGGCAATACCGGTGGGACGTCGTCGGCAGTGAGAGAGTCATTGGATATACCCCTTAGAGATAAACGGGTTGATCCAGCTGAACGTCGCGAGAGAGAAGAACGACGCGGCGGCGCATGGCGTGGCAGGCGCCTCGGCGCTGATGTTTTCTTGTTCACCTTCATGGGCTCCGGTGTCATGGCCAGTGAAGTCAGTGATGGCTAGGTACGCCAGAGGCATGGAGACGAGTAAGCCGGCAAAGGCGAGAGGATCATCTGGGAAGAGCAGCGAATTGTCGGCGCAGCGGACCACCACTGAAGCGAAAAAGAGTGCGGCACCGAGGGTGATGGCGATCCAGAAGATACGAAGGTGTAAAGGCTGGGTGGCGGCGGTGGCTCCTTTCTCCGCGGCAACTGGCCACGCGGCCATGGCGTACGTGACGAAGTGGGCGGCGAGGAAGGCGGCAGCGCGCCATGGCGTGCTCGGCAGGAGGAAGAACTCGAGCGCGAGGAGGACGGCGGACGCCCCGAGCGCGACCCCGTTGTGGCCAGTGGTTCGGAATGACGGTGGCTTCGGCAGCAGCGCCTCGTGCTTAGGGGAAGCCCCCGTGTCGCCCCTACGAAGGCGGTGGATGACGAGGACGAGCGAGGCGACGAGAAAGACGAGGTAGACGGCACTGAGGAGCACGTGCTGTGGGCATGGCGAGAGGAAGAGGAACGCGAGCTGGTAATATAAATTGCAAAAAGAGATAAAAATAATTGATTGATTTTTGAGATTGGTAATGTATATTGCTACGTAAAATATATTTGGTTTTAATTCATACTGGAGAAGAAACCATAAAAACTTTTGTAATCGGTAGAAATAGATGTTTGATCTTGTAGCACAATTTTCTTTTATTGCTTGACCTTTATGTTTCGCTACCAATTTTATTTTTCAGAGCAACGCATCGGGCATTGATCTAGTAGAAGAAAAAGATAAGATCTAAGAGGTTGGTTTGCTCCATCTATACCATCTAAGGATTGGCCGGATTTAACATCCAAATATACATTCCATATATAGGAACGTAGAGCATACAAATATATATATATAGATAGGAAACTATACGTAGAATTGAAAGAATTGTATTCAAATGATAGACATCTGGCCTATTAGCGTCACTTAATTACTTGACATATAAATCGGCTGTAAATAACATATCTGTGGCTATGGCAGACATGCATCATGTCTCAAAAAATCAGGTCAAATAGAAGTAGGAGCATTAATAGATCAGGTGCTTCAAAGAATTCAAGGACAGTCATGTGCATGCGTGGTGTAAATTGAAAACAGAAGCTTCCAAAACAAAATTACAACATTGAAATATAGCAAGAACTAGCACCCGCCGGACGCTCGATCTCAAAGATGTTTCGCTTTGGTAGCTCAATACAATATTTTTTCTAATGTCTACAATATTTTTTCAATGTCTGCAACATTTTTTCGCCACATTTCTACTATTATCGAAGGAAAATATTTTACGCATAGAAAAAAATATTTCACACATAGGAAAAAAATGTTGCAACCATCCGGATCGACATTTCTACAGCTTATCGAAGGAAAATATTTCACGCAGAGGAAAAAATGTTTCATGAGTAGGAAAAATGTTGTAGCATCTGGAAAAATTAGACATCCAGCTCCTAGCAATTCCTTTGAAATATATATAAAGTTCATATAAACATTTAAAATATTTTTGTGCCTAAATTATAAAAATGGAATTATTTTGTTTTAGAAAATATTGTGTTGAAATATACACAAACTACCTATAATCACACGCAACTACACAACTAGGTGCTAAAATACTTACTTTTAATATGCAACTGTATTACATCGAATTAAAATTTAAAAATAATGATTCAATAAAAATTACAAAGCTAAAAATTTGAATTTAAATATCGTATATCTAGAGCTAAGAACCCAAAACTAAACGTTGCAATCCAAATTTGAAAATTTGAATTAAATTTATGTTTAGTATAAATACTAAACAAAGGATATTAATTAATTGGTCTATGTAGCCTGTGCGGATGCACGGTTGATGACTAGTGAATATAATATTAGTAGATTCTTCATAAAAATAATGTCCTAATAACACATTCTTATAGGTATGTGCGCACCAACTTAATGTGACAAAAAATCATGGTCAAAGTTGAATCTTGATATATATATATATATATATATATATATATATATATATATGAAATAGAAAAATTCAACAATACAATTTGCAAGATCGATCCATCAGAAAAGTTCATCATTCTTGTATTATGCTATTTAGCATTTGAAATTTCATTCTATATATGTTCATCACTTGCCCAAGAAAAGTCTACTGCATTGCATTACATAAATCGACTATACATTACAAATGTATATATCGGGAATGTTTTTATGTGTTAATTATATGTATGACATACCCACAAACTATATACAATTAATAATATATAGAGGGAATACTCTAAAAGCATTTAACAAATTAAAGCCTCATTTCTTCCCTAATTTTTTCACTCTAAATTCTACTATCCTAGCATTCTCTCAACTAGCAGAATTTCACCCGCAATTGGCGAGCTAGATATTGCAACGTATACTATTTGTTACATGTCTCTATCGCCTTTCAAAAGTATAGTTGTATCTGTTGTACAATTGCAATTGTCGTAATATCTATACATGATTAATTTGCACCGTTATAATATAGCTCCACCAAAATAAGTAATGTAGATCTCTTTTTATTCTCGATTAATAAGAGTATTTCTAGGAATTTTTCTTTGTTTATATAAGGATTATTGCAATATTTTTAGACCTAAAAGCTAAGAAGGTAACTTGAATATCACCAATTATTTGTGCGTGTGTGTGCATATATACGAATGGCAGCAGTAATATAAGGTAACTCTTCAGGAGGTATTGTGTAATAGTTATATGCATTACGATGGTTGAACTGTTAACAAGGATATCCTTAAGTTAAAAAAGAAAGGAAGATCCCTCATTTAAGCAATGAATTAATAGGCTATGGCTGCTAGTAGAAATTTTGCTTGCAAGGCTGAGCTAGGGCATGCAGAATACTAAGAATGGAATAACCAAGGAACAGGATGGCAATTGAAAGCACCACAACAGTTTTCCATGTTTGACTACAACATAACATCACTCCTACTTAGCTGTGTACTCATCAGTTACTCACCTGTCATGAAAAGCTCATGTTTTAACCGGGCTGTCGCCTCATATTGGACACGAGTGTTAATTGTACAGGAGTACATGCAGTACCATGATCTCAAAAAGTCTGTCTAGCTTAGAGAGCACTGTTGTAACGGAGCGAGATCGACCGATCCCAGTAGATAGATATATGTGCATCCTGCGAAGATCGATCCCAGCCGTCTAATTATCCGGCCGGGATACATCGGTCTCTGCAGACTTAATTTTATATTGGAAAGAAATGGTTACCGTAACAGGAGAAATGCATGAGCAGTCCCTGTGGCATTCAATTCCACGCTTAGATTCGCCTTGTCGAACGCCGCTCGACCCCCCATCGCCTCACATGAGCTTTGCACCCGCTTTCCTATCGTCCAAAGCTTACTACAGTCACCAAAAGCAGCACTGCATAAAGACATGTAAAACACACCAACAGCGGCTAAATTCCCATGCCATCAACACTGCAGCTGGAGAAAGCTCCCCATTACAAGACGAACACTGCAGACACGGATTTGAACAAAGCAACAGTTGCTGCCCAATCGATCAATAATCACGCGAAGACCGAACAATCCACATCAAATACCATCAAATTCTTGCTCGTGCATATATAATTCCTAGCAGCTATATACTAGCTAGCTACACCATTGATCCACAAATCGTCCACAGAGCTCGGGAAATATAGGGCATGCTTATGGGAAGCCATTGGGGAAGTACAAGGTAGATGGGCTCTCTCTGCCGTTATTCCCTTTCCTCGCCTCTCCCGCCGCCGCCACCGCCGCCGCCATTTCCTGGCCCTGGTACATGAGCGTCGAGTTCATCGTCAGGCTCACCAAGCTGTCGTCGGCGTCGCTCCTCGGGAAATGCCCGCCGTCGCTTCCTCCGGCCTCGCCACAGGGGGGCGCTCCCTCGTCGCGCGTTGTCACCATCACCGCCGACTGCACGAGCTCGAGGCACAGCCTGAGCTTGTTGGGCCTGATGTGCGTCAGCCCCGGCACCGCGCCCTTGAAGAGGAACTCGGAGGTGAGGCTGCGGAGCACGTCCAGCGGGGTGACGCCGTCGAGCGTCCTGGCGTTCGGGTCCGCGTGGTGGTCGAGGAGCACGGACACCATGTCGGGAGAGACCATCTCGGCCGCCAGGTGCAGAGGGTTTTCCCCGTCGGGCCGGCGCGGAATTAACATCGGCCGCGCCGAGCTCAAGCAGCGCCTTGACGACGTCGCGGCTGCAATGCTGAACGGCGTAGTGGACGGCGAGCGCGTCGTCAAGGTCAAGGCCCTCGCCCATGACCATCAGCTTGACGAGCTCGATGTCGGCCGCATCGAGGGCCCGCCGCATGCGCCGGATCTTGTGATCGCGGTCGGCGGCGGAAGATGTCGCGTTGATGGGGAGGTAATGGTGGGTCAAGAACGGCGAGCGCGGCGCGGTCGCCGTGGTGAGCGGGGACTTGGCGCGAATCTCCTCAATCTTGGCGACCACATCGATCGGGAGGTGCTTGGCGAGGAGATCGGCGGAGAGGCCCGAGCGCGCGACGAGGTGGGAGCAAGTGGCCCAGAGCTCCTGCATCTCGAACTTGCGCGATGCCATCAGGACCTTCATCACGTCGTCGACGGACGCCTCCTTCACCATGCTCTCCAATTGCTTCTGCGTTGTTCCAATTAATATTTATATATATATATAGGAATTAGTTCCAGATGATACACTAATCAGACAAAAGCTAATTAGCAGCATGAAATGTAGTGCTTAGTGTACTTGCTCCCACCGGCGGTACGCATGTATCACGATCTCGAGTGTACTTGCACAATGCATGACATGTTGTACACCGAGATGTTTGGAAATGATGCACACGGCGGGATCGAGTTCTTTGGGACGGGTTCGATCTCCAAGAAACCCTAGCGCTACGCAAGGTGGATTCAGATGGAGGAAGCAGCAATGGATGGATGTGATGTAAGAAGGGACAGACACAAACAAGGCCGTGAAAAGACCCTTCCTAGTAAAGAGGAGTCAGAAGCTCCATGACAAGTGATGACAGAAGCAGCAAGACGAAGCAGCATAAAAGCAAACGAGACTGTGAGACTAGAGAGGACTCTGTCCTATCAGTACACTCCACCATCTCACCCACGCTAAACACAAGAAAAATTGATAAAAAAAATGCGATGAATGAAGAGGGAGCACTGGATTCTGCTGCTGCTGATACTGGGGAAGGCTCAGAGGGAACAGCGGTGCATAAATCGGAAAGGCAAAGGGGCAACCTAGGGATCTAGGCAAGCATACATGCAGATGCGGGATCAGATGAGCTGAGCTGCTGAGCAGCGGCTCAGACGTCCATGGCTTCTTCTGACTCCCACCTTAACGCCACAAAAGACGGTCCAATCATGGCAGCCCTAACTACCGTCATTCTTAATCACATCGATCAAGGGTTAGCAGATCCCAAGAAGATACAGCTAGAGAGAGGAATTTTTGCTGCATAGATTGAGTTATTCCTTCGTATTCCCACCTGAACCAGCAGTGCGAGCTGCTCGACGCCGAAGGCGCGCGGCGGCGAGCGTGTCGAGGGCGAGGTCCACGGCGGCGCCGCACCTGGTGTGCCAGCACCCCGTGCGCCGCACCCCGGCAGCGGCCCGCTCTTGGGCGCCGCCACCGACGCCTGTCCGCTGTACAGGAACTGCAGCACCAGCACCAGCACCTCGTACCGGATCGAGCTGACGGGGATGACCAGCTCCGGCGTGGCCGGGTCCCCGCCGCCTGCTCCACGGCCTCCGGAGACCGTCGGCCAGTTTAAAGCACGTGGCGGCGGCGGAGGCTGGTGGTTGGGGTCGAGGCCGCAGAAGAGCTTCCGGAAGAAGAGGCTCCGGGCCGCGAGCACGCAGCGGTGGGCGTGGACGAGGCGGCCCTCGACGCTGAAGGCGACGTCGCTGAAGGCCTGGCCGTTAATGAGGAGGTTGAGGTAGTCCAGGGACAAGGATTTGATCGAGTCCTCGGAGCTCATGATCTCATGCGCGGGTTAGGGCGTACGTAAGAAAGCGCGATTTGGCCCAGCTCTTTGCAGGGAGCAGGAGTCGTGAGATAAGGTGCGGAACTGGAGAGATTTGGAGGTGGAGGAGAGGGCCGGGGAGCAACTGTGTGTGGAAGAGGAGGGGGAGGGGGAGGAGGAGGAGGAAAAGGCTTAGGGTGAAAGCGAAGAGCGGACGGGAGGGGGGCATTCGCTCCTATCAGAGTCCCTTTCGCGCTACAGCGGTGGTACCCTTCACTGCTCGATCTTTTGTGGTTTGTGGGTGGGGCCGGCCCTTTTTTCTACGGTTCATGGTTGTATAGTTGCGTTAGGTCCTGTTTGGGAGAGCCTCTAACTCCCAAATTTCACCAGATCTAAAAACTTATAATTTAAAATAAAGAAAAATAAGTTTATATTTTTAGTCTAAAATGTAAACAAGATGATCTACTTAAACACCATTAATTGTACTCATCTCAGCTCCATAAATTTCTGAGCTAGATATACTCTGCTCCACCAACTCCACAGATTTTGGAGAATGGAAATGTCCCAACACTTCCTTAATCCTCGTCAGGGATGTATTAGATGGAAACTACGTGAACCCTCACGAAAACTATACGCAGGTTTTTAAAACCATACGTAGGGGGTTAGATTCTATTACAAATCAGAAAATTTAAATACCAAACTCAATCGTATTTAGAAGATATAAAAAAGAAAATTCGGTATGAATAGTGATTTTCACTCTTCATCACTGTTCATTTCGTTGTTTGTCAATTTCATATCTTTTAAATATGTTTGGGGTTAGCCTTCAAATTTTACTGAGTTGTAGAAGCTAAACTCGCTCACGTATGATAATTTTTTTTCAGAATTTTGAAAGCTTGTACATATGATTTTCACAGAATTTACATAATAAAAATGATTTGCCAATGATATGTCGCCATCACGGTTGTATATATTAATCTTCATATCCCATCCAATTTACCCAAAAGGGTTAAGCTGAGGAGGAAATATTATTTTTAAAATCTCTTGGCTTTTGATGCCATATTAAGTTGCATGTATTTGTCAATCAATTTATACAAAAGTTTACGTTGATGGGAAAATAGGCTTTGGTAGCTTGTTCTTAGCTTTGGTCCGTACATCGATGGGACGGGGAAAGATAGGCTAACTTTCGAGCGAAGAGTGCCGAATCCGCTGAACTAGTTGCTTCCGTTGACCAATGACCAGCTAATAAAGAGGTTAAAAAAAAAAAAAAACCAACACGAGCTACTTCAAACGGTATATATGTAGGGAGGCCCATCTGCCGACGACGACATAGGCCCTAGCTAGCGGTGTAAGTGTGTGACCGTGACGCGCATTATTAGGTTTTCTTGTGGTGAAGTGAGTGAGGAAGTGAAAAGGTGGAGTCTGCGATTGCTCAGTTTAGGTCAGATCTCAACTAAATGGTTGGAGAGGCACACGATAATTAACATACGTAGGTGCTTCGATGTATTTTTTTAAGTTGTATAAATATTAAAGTCTAAATGAAGAGCAGATAGTGATTATATACTCCTTCATTTGTTTTAAAATTTGTACAAATTATATTAAGAGGTGATATATAGAAACACCCCTAGCTTGTATGATCGATTCATATTATAGGGTTATAAATAGCCATCTTACTTGAACATCAAAACGTTAACATCATAAATTAATTGGACGAGTAAATACGACACACAGATTTTATTTAGCTTCTAATTTCTTATAGCTATTTGTGCTTCTGCAGTTGTAACAAAAATAATTTCATCTAGAACAATTATTGTTGGTCGTACGAACTGAATAGTTCCCTCTATACCTAGCTGCTAGCTTTGTACAGCTCAAGATCTACGCCATCAGAATTTAAGCTCACTTGTTATTTTAAGCAAGATATGCACAATTAAATTTTAAAGGCTAGTTGCATACCACGAACTATCGGCCACCTCGTGTCGGACCATGTGTGTCAGTCAAGGGTCGGTACATTAGGTGGTGGTAGCACACTCTAGAACCGCCAAGTAGCTTCGCACCACGCCGGGTCAATGTCCCGGGCACCATAGGGTCACCGCAATCGGGAGGCCAAGGAGGCACGAGACGCCCTCCAAAGTGATCGCCATCTCCTCGACGTAGATGGAAGGTGTGCGCTTTGGCCTCCACCGATCCACCAGAGCCGATCAGACTCACAAACGGGAATTGACGACCCACGCCCTCCACCATCCGGCGAGTGGCAAGAACCTCAAGCTCAAGCCTACGTAAACAAAAACATGTAATTAATATCAAGACAACACTAATCATGATACTACAACAAACATATTTAGAAATTTAAATACTAATATGTTACCTAGGGATCCAACGAGGATTGAGCGCCCAAGAGTATCATGCGGTGTCCTCGCTCAAGCACGCCGAAGCAAGACAGATCCTCTCCTCCGCCGAGAAAGTAGTGGCGGCGGGCACGATGACGATGATCAATGACCGGATGCAACAACTCAAAAGGCCACTCGTCATCTCTATCCCGTGAGCCATACCGCAAATTACACTAATAAAAGTTATAATTAAAATGCATATAGAAACAAAAGCGAGGGAAAAACTATATTGTTAACACAACAATATATTGAAACAAATGCGTATATAAACTATACAAGCATCATAACAATATATTGAAACAATTCCAATAATTTGTGAAGCAATAACACTCACAATTACATGCAACATGCTTACAACTAGGTAAAAACAGAGTTCATACAACACACATTACATTAATAAAATATAAATTTGACATATACCATATGATAATTCAAATAGCTTCATCATGCTGCACGATGGCGCTGCACCACTCCTTGCAGAGGACGATCCCCGCCGTTGGATTGCTATCTCCTCCTTCATCTTCTTCGTTTTGTGGCTGGCAATTCTTGAACGTATGTCCTGTTTGGTGGCACAATGAATATTTCTTCATGCGTTTACCAGTTTCAGACTCATCCATGTCATTTTTGATACGCCTTGTTTTCCGACGCCCTGCTTTCCATCTTCTTGCATCAAAATCAGGAACCCAGAACCTTTCATCAACACTAGGAGTTGTGGTGAAAGAACCGACAATACCATAACTATAAAGCTCCTCGCCTAAGTTGCCATCACCTTTTCCTTTGTGAAATATTTAGATAGATATGTACCGACGATTCCAAACAACACACATGTGGCTATCACATGAGAACATGACCTATGGAAAAGGTGTGGTTTGTTACACGAGCATTTGCAGCCAGCCTCCAAGGTGCATTCCTAGGTGACAACCTTCTGGTTGGTTCCACGCCGTCCTTTATCCCTACATATCACATCGAAACGCAGTGTTCGTGCGCCTATTTTGATTACTCTATGCTTGGCCGCCTTCATACTCTTCTCATCCATGTATTTAGTGATCATGCTTGAGTACAGTAACTTTTCATCTCTCATTACTACTTCAGCTTGATGCCTATCCACGAAATACTTAGTTGTGCCCCGCAAGACTCTCTTAACAACTCCTACCAACGGAGACACCTCATCCCTCTCATTACCCGCTTGTAAACTTCGCAGTTAGTGGTCATCACACCATATCCGCATCATGTGTCATGTAACGATGACCACTTCTCTTCGCTCATGCTTGATCCTATCTCGAGAAACATTTGATTGGCCTTTGCGTTCAACGATGATTCGTTGCCTGTCTTCTGTTGGTAGAGGGAATAGAGGCTCCTGTGCTTCACTGCCACTAATCTTGTTCTTCTACTCCTTGTGTTTTCTTGCCAGCTTATCAAGATTTTTCCACAGAGTTCGGAACTTACTCTCTTGGTTCTGTTGCATAGTCTTTTGAACATGTTCATCAATTCCTTGTTCCTAAATTGCTTATAGAAGTTCGCACCCAAATGCCTCATGTACCATCGACTCTGCAAGTCAGGCCATGGAAATGGCTCTTTTTCCCCTGTTTGCAACTATTTGATGGCACTAAGCAGACCAGCATGCCTGTCATGCAACATGCACATATCTTGATGAGTTTTCACCACCCCGATCTTCAAGTTTCGTATGAACCACAGCCAACTCTCGTAGTTCTCGCTTTCCACAAAGGCAAAAGCAACAGGCAAAATCTGGTTGTTTCCATCAACACCCACAACTGCAATATGTGCCATTTGTACTTCCCGATCAAGAATGTGCCGTCCACGCACAACAATGGACGACAGTGATAGAACGTCTTAATGCAAGCTCCGAATACGAAGAAAACTCTCTTCAGATGCCTCTTGGTCGGCCACTTGCTTGACGGACAGTCTTGATAATCATAATAAGTGCCAGGATTTCTTCCCTGAATGCAACTGAGTAGTGCAGGTAGATTATGGTACGAGTCTTCAAACTTCCCAAACCTCATTTCTAAGGCCTTCTGTTTCGCCCTCCATACCTTCCCGTAGCTAATTGTGTACTGATATCTATTCTCAATTGCTCGGATAATAGCACGGGGCTCAAAATTAAGATTGTCCACTATCTCTGGGTACATGACATTCGTGATATACTCGGATGATAGGTTCCTGTGAGCCATGAGGGTCTCCTCAGTCATATAGCTATACTGCTCAACCTTCGAGCATAGCCAGTGGGTGCCCCATTTGGGTTTGTACGCGTGCACTCTCCAAGGGCACCCATGGATCTCACACACCACATCGTAGCAAGGACTTATTAACACTGAAAGTCCTTCTTAATGATAAGGCCCAATCTTTCACAGCATCCTGCACTGCCTCTTTTGTTAGGTACATACTGTTAGGCCTCACATCGCCAAGGTGTCATTGCTTTCATTGATAACCAGCTTATCAAATTGATGCGTGCTCCAATCGGCTGGCATAAACGGCTACGTACCTTTGTCTTCCTCATCTGATTCATCATCGTCTTCCACTTCTGTTCTGGTGTACTCACGGTCTTCCTCTTCCATCTTTGCTGTTATTTCCTCAATTTGCCCACCTTCATCTATTTGTCCCCGCGCTTCTTGTCCAATGTTTTCATCATCATCCCTAGACTGAGCTTGTTCACCACTTTGGTAAATGATGTCCTCGCTGCATTGTTGAACATGCTGCCCATAGCTATATCCCCCAATTTCGGTGTCATCATAATTGAACTCATTTTGAGGCTCACTACACTCACCGATGTCCAATCGCCGCTAGGGGCAACAACCCTTTCATATGCTTGCACTAAAAGCACTGATACCATCCACGCTGTTCCCCTCACATATGACCTCCACGATGCGGTTCCTTCACTCAACTAACTCCCAATAAATGGATCATTTTGCATACTACATAGGCAAAATAACTTTAACTGGCACTTCTCTTGTTCCATCCGAAAAGTATAATACAACCAATTCAACACAGATGCAAACGTACGCTCTTCGACCCTACTCAAACTTCTGTCCACATACCGAAAGTTACTCAG
This sequence comes from Guadua angustifolia, assembly GCA_036346375.1. NCBI lineage: Eukaryota > Viridiplantae > Streptophyta > Magnoliopsida > Poales > Poaceae > Guadua > Guadua angustifolia. Next base: position 46,362,667 of record CM070521.1, read on the forward strand.
ATCTACACCTCTACACCATACATGACAACCCCTTCTCCATAATAAATTCTAAATGGAACTCATTCTAACATATCTCGTGAACCAATTCATTCACCCACTAATTAATTACTTTTAAAAAAAATAGTGTGACACCTAACATTCCTATAAATATACATCTCTACTTCTATCCTTAAAAACATCTACATTTCTAAAAATATATATACATATCTCTACTTCTATCCGTAAAAACATCTACATTCCTAAAAAGTATCTATACAAAGCACTTTAAATTACGAAAAATAAACAAAATCTATCTGTAACCTCTAAATTTAACTAGATCTAACATTTTTTTTACCCTACCATTATTTATTCCTAAACAAAATCTATCCGTAACCTCTAAATTTAACTAGATTTAACATTTTCTACCCTACCATGACTTAACTAGATCTAACATTGCTAAATAGAATTAATATAAAAAAATTTACCTCCACAAATGTCGCATTGCTACAAATCTTCGATTTTTCCCCTTCTCTCCCTCCTCCCTCTCCTTTTTTCTCTCCCTCCCTCTCCCCTTTTTCCCTTTTTTCCTGGCTTGGCTCGGTTCAAATGGGTCTGGCAATGCGCTACAGTGTGCGCGGGCGATTTAAATAGCTAGACATTGTCGCTCGTTGGTTGGGCAACAGAGATGCGCGCTCCCTCTGTCGCCCAACCAACAATCGATTTATTATCTGTCACTGACAAACGGGCGACAGAGGGGAGGTGAACAGTTATTCGACTACGTGGCCTCTAGTCGCCCATTCGATGGACGACACATGGCTTTGTCGCCCTTTGAAAGGACGACATTTTTCTATCGCCTACCGGAAAAGCAACAGACGTATATTTTTGTAATTTTTTTTCTCGAGATAGATTTCAGCAATTTGAATGAAAAAAATATTATTAAAAAAATTCCAGTGATGAGTCCCGTGCTATTAAGGAGTTGCATCAAGAAGGTAGCCAGTTCTAGACGTCGATGGCTCCCAAGGCGAGCAAGCATCAGGGGCGGATCCACTATATAATTAGTAGGGTCAAATGACCCCAATGATTTTATTCAAATCACATATAAATCTAATTGTATTCTATTAGTATATAAGCATATATAAGCTATAAGTTACTGTAATGACCCCAACGACTCTAATGATCTATTTTTCTAGATCCGCCCCTGGCAAGCATGGCAATGACAGCAACCATGGTCTGACTGTGGCAGTGGCAGCGACGACCTTGGCCATGGCCAAGCGCGGCAATGATGGTGACTTATGGCCTAGACAGCGGCGACAGTCAAGGTATGCATGGCATGCACCAGGCACTATGTGACATACTCATACCAATACAGCCCTACGATGGTCCGGCATGCTAACATGCCGCGTTGTGTTGTTATGGCCTGTTGTACTGGTGCTACAGGGCATGACCCAACTCCCACCTCTACTCACGAGCTAACTCATGGCTCTGGTGCTACTGGAAGTGGGGAGAGAGAGAGCAATTGAAGGGGAGCAAGAGGACAGGCAGGCAAACAGTAGAAATCCAAACCGCAACAGTTGGAGAGGAACCCACCGTCGGAGACCACGCTTTTATTGTGAAATGTTTTTTAACAGTCGCGAGAGCATAGTACCGTGGGGCTCGCATGTACAGGGACGAGCTGTACGTCTACGTAGCCACAACCCACAGCGTCGCTATAGCCATCTAGCTAGCCATATGGTAATTAACTGCGTACACTGGTGAGTCACAGCTACGATTGCCATGGCCAGGCATGACATGACGATCTCCTTGGAATCTACTGTGCGCATGTACGTAATATGCAGTAACAAAGGGAGATACATAGATTGAAAGAGAGCAACATTCATATACATATGAATCCCCGACACATAGTACTGACATAAGCAATGTAGAGAGAACTGTATTATGTACATGTAGCTTATGATTAAGGACACAGTCACTAGCTGTTTGGACTCTACAATGTGCTCAATTACTCCTCTATTACAGGCTTTCAGAACATCTAATACAGCGATTGAGCCAAGAATATGGTATGATGAACAACGGCATATATATCAACTCTATTACTCATGGAAGAAAGCGCGCCAGCCAGTGTTCAATTGTCGCTGCAGATTTCGCTAAAAAGTCCCTCGCTTCTTCAAATTACGATAGATCCTTCCAGACACAAGTAGGTCCTTCGCGATTTGTTGTGAGACAAAGATATTTTTATTTTCTTCGCATTTAGGTCCTGGCGCGGTATTTTACGGAAAAAGACTCCGTTAAATTCAAATCGCGAACAAGTCCTTTTCTAATTTTTCGTAGTAGCGAATGTGTCCAAAAAATAACAAACAGTCCTCGCTTCTTACGTTCAGTCCTTTCTTCGCTTTTTCCCGAAAAATATTTTCGTATAAAAACCCGGAAAAAATATTTTCACACCCAAAAAACGGAAAAATGTTTTCGCCACAAAAACACAGTTTCGTCGAAAGTTTATAGCAGCTTAAGGATTTGCCAACGGTCATAACATGGGTATTTTTTTTAAAAATGTAGATTCGTCAAGATTTATAGCGACCCATAGATTCGCCGTGGGTCCTAACGACCCATTTTTCACAGATTCAACCGCAATTTTCTAAATAAAACACGATCGACAAAAAAACACGGATTCGTCAAGATTTATAACAACTTGTGTATTTGCCAACGGTCATAACCGTGGGTTTTTAAAAAAGTAGGTTTGTTCAAAGATTTATAGTGACCCGTAGATTCGGCCATGATCCTAACGACCCATTTTTTTAGCAAACACAAAAACAAAAACACGGATTCAACCGCAGCTTTCTAAATAAAACACGATAGACAAAAAAAATACGGATTCATCGAAGGTTTATAATAACGTATGGATTTGCCAACGAGTCATAACCGCGGGTTTTAAAAAAAACGTTGATTCGTCCGGAGATTTATAACGACCCATAGATTCGCCGGCGGGTCCTAACGACCCATATTTTTTAACAAACACAAAAAACAAAAAAATGATCAAATATCCCCAAATGGGTAAAAAAATAACCACAATTTTCTAAAAAAAACACAGATTCATCGAAAGTTTATAGTAACCCGTAGATTAAACGCAGATTCATCGAAGGTTTCATTCGCCTTTATTTTTTCATTTCCCAAAAAAAACCGCGGTTTTTATTCATGTTGTGTTCTCCGCTTTTCCTAAAAGTTTTCGTCACCAGAGATATGTGTGCAACTCTATCTCTAGACTTTTTCCCCAACTCGATTTCCATCTCGATCTCGATATTTTTTAAATATGTATTATTACTCGGTGAACGCCAGAGTATCGTGCTCGACAAAAGAAGGTTGTCATCTCTAATAATTTTTCGCCTTTTTCCTCTAGACTATTTTTCACCGGTGGGTGATTTTGTAAACATGTGTTATTATTCTATGAACGCAGAGAGTGTTAGACTCGACAAAAGAAGGTTGTCATCTCTAATAATTTTTCGCCTTTTTCCTCTAGACTATTTTTGACCGTGGGTGGTTTTGCGAAAATAAAAATTACATCCAATCCCTTTGATCGGTGGTTTTGCAAAAAGGGGCCTATCATTTCGTATATTCGTATACGGGTCATTCGCTTTTATTTTCCCGTTTCCCAAAAAAACCGTAGTTTTTGTATTCACGGTTGGGTTCTCCGCTTTTCCCGTAAAAATGTTTTCATCATCGAGATATGTGTGCAGCTCTATCTCTACACTTTTTCCCCAAATCGATTTTCTATCTCGATCTCGATATTTTTTAAACATGTATTATTACTCCGTGAACGCCAGAAAGTATTAGGCTCGACAAAAAAGGTTGTCGCCTCTAATAATTTTTGTCCCTTTTCCTCTAGACTATTTTCCACCGATGGGTGGTTTTGCGAACATGTATTACGAAAAGAACCCTATAGTTTCAGATATTCGCGTATGGGTCCTAAAACTTTATTTTTCCAAGAGCATGTTATCGAATTCAACCGGCAAGAACAGAAGCGCTTATCTACCTAGTAGATATTTAAGGCATGCATGCAAGCTTTAACATTACAATTTTGGAAAAGGAAAGGAACATATATGAAGCTGAGATAAAAGGATTCCATGTGCATGTGACTGGTACAGGTCCTGTTCGGGGACATAGTTGTATGGGTACTTGTCAAGCATACATGTCATCTACAGAATTGTGTTGCATTCAAAACATCTAGAGACACGAGGCGATCGATTTGGAGAAGTTGCAACCACAAAAAAATATGGGAATGTGCTTTATACTATTTCATTCCGAATAAAACAAATAAATAAACGCGAACTTTTATGTAGCTGCAATTTGATGAGACTGCTTCTACAGTTTCACTTGGTCCCCTGTTTGATGGAATTCTTACGTACCTATTTCATTTTACAGTAAGAAGTGTGGAAGTATACCTAAAAACAGCATGAGAATCTCTGATAGTAGGGCTAGCTGCTTGCACCTTTCCTTTATTTTTGGGAGCCGCCACATCCATAGATGCATGAGAATATATGATTTCGTAGTACTCGATCGATCCTGTGCTATAAATTCTTCGACTACATACATGTAGTACTTACTGTATGAAAGCCACAAAAATGAAACTATCAAATAATAGGTGGAATATATGTACCTGCCGAGTTCTACATATAAGCCGATCGTATAAGATATGTTTTTTTCCTTAATCACACTTTTTGATGATGATATTCGCTTGTTGCCCTTAATCACAAATTTGATTTGAGCAAATACATGTTATATTAAAAAACCTAAAATTTACTTCCTCTATTCATGATTTTCTCTCTTCCTCTCTCTGACACACACACAAGTGCGGCTAAACTTTTGTAATTTTCACTATTAATATATGTAAAATATCTAGATATATCGAGTATATCTATCTATTTATATCTATACTAATTGTGCGCTCTCCTAGAAGTCCCCCCATGTTACTCCTAGAAAGTTGAAAAGGCTAGAAATTGCCACATTAATCGTAGAAAAGAAAAAATGCTTGAAATTCTCACATTAATCTCTATTAATATAAATTTGCAGTTGGTGGCAGCGGTTCGTTCTTCCTAGCCCCCCTTCCCTTCATATCTCCAATAATAGCTGGTCATTATAGCTAATTATTCTTTCCTGATTTGCAGCCAGCCATATCTATCTAAATATGGCTAATTATTATAGCAAAATATCTTATTATTGTTGGTAATTAATAGCCGGCCGGCCAATCATTTCTTTTGTACTCTATATATGCTGTCACGAGTTTCACATAATCAATCGAGGAATTCATTCAAGATCTCCCATGTGCCGCCGCGGCGAATGAACTCGGCGAACTAATCAATAAGTGACGGACCGGCGTACATGGCCGCAAGGCGCAGGAGGCCGAGCGCCGTGGTCAGTAGTAACTGCGGTCAGAAGGACAGTCTAAACACGACGCCCACTGGGTGCCGTGACCCCAGCGCCGGCCAGTTGGACATGAACAAAGCGTACGACGTTTCGCCGTGGTTGCCCGGCGATACCGGTGGGACGTCGTCGGCAGTGAGAGAGTCATTGGATATACCCCTTGGAGATAAACGGGTTGATCCAGCTGAACGTCGCGAGAGAAAGAACGACGCGGCGCGCATGGCGTGCGGCGCCTCGCGCCGATGTTTTTTTGTTCACCTTCATGGGCTCCGTGTCATGGCCGCGAAGTCGATGATGGCTAGGTACGCCAGAGGCATGGAGACGAGTAAGCCGGCAAAGGCGAGAGGATCATCTGGGAAGAGCAATAATTGTCGGCGCAGCGGACCACCACCAAGCGAAAAGAGTGCGGCACCGAGGTGATGGCGATCCGAAGATACGAAGGTGTAAAGGCTGGTGGCGGCGGTGGCTCCTTTCTCCGCGCACCGCCACGCCGCCATGGCGACGTGACGGCGGGCGGCGAGGAAGCGGCAGCGCCATGGCGTCTTTCGGCAGAGGAAGAACTCGAAGCGAGGAGGACGGGCGGACGCCCGGCGCGACCCGCTAGGCCAGTGGTTGAATGACGGTGGCCAGCAGCAGCGCCGCGTTTAGGGAAGCCCCCGTGTCGCCCCTACGAAAGCGGTGGATGACGAGGACGAGCGAGGCGACGAGAAAGACGAGGTAGACGGCACCGAGGAGCACGTGCTGTGGGCATGGCGAGAGGAAGAGGAACGCGAGCTGGTAATATAAATTGCAAAAAGAGATAAAAATAATTGATTGATTTTTGAGATTGGTAATGTATATTGCTACGTAAAATATATTTGGTTTTAATTCATACTGGAGAAGAAACCATAAAAACTTTTGTAATCGGTAGAAATAGATGTTTGATCTTGTAGCACAATTTTCTTTTATTGCTTGACCTTTATGTTTCGTTACCAATTTTATTTTTCGTAGCAACGCACGGGCATTGATCTAGTAGAAGAAAAAGATAAGATCTAAGAGGTTGGTTTGCTCCATCTATACCATCTAAGGATTGGCCGGATTTAACATCCAAATATACATTCCATATATAGGAACGTAGAGCATACAAATATATATATATAGATAGGAAACTATACGTAGAATTGAAAGAATTGTATTCAAATGATAGACATCTGGCCTATTAGCGTCACTTAATTACTTGACATATAAATCGGCTGTAAATAACATATCTGTGGCTATGGCAGACATGCATCATGTCTCAAAAAATCAGGTCAAATAGAAGTAGGAGCATTAATAGATCAGGTGCTTCAAAGAATTCAAGGACAGTCATGTGCATGCGTGGTGTAAATTGAAAACAGAAGCTTCCAAAACAAAATTACAACATTGAAATATAGCAAGAACTAGCACCCGGCCGGACGTTCGATCTCAGCATGTTTCGTCGGGCGCTCAATACAATATTTTTTTCTAATGTCTACAATATTTTTTTCAATGTCTGCAACATTTTTTCGCGCCACATTTCTACTATTATCGAAGGAAAATATTTTACGCATAGAAAAAAAATATTTCACACATAGGAAAAAAATGTTGCAACCATCTGGATCGACATTTCTACAGTTATCGAAGGAAAATATTTCACGCGTAGGGAAAAAATGTTTCATGAGTAGGAAAAAATGTTGTAGCATCTGGAAAAATTAGACATCCAGCTCCTAGCAATTCCTTTGAAATATATATAAAGTTCATATAAACATTTAAAATATTTTTGTGCCTAAATTATAAAAATGGAATTATTTTGTTTTAGAAAATATTGTGTTGAAATATACACAAACTACCTATAATCACACGCAACTACACAACTAGGTGCTAAAATACTTACTTTTAATATGCAACTGTATTACATCGAATTAAAATTTAAAAATAATGATTCAATAAAAATTACAAAGCTAAAAATTTGAATTTAAATATCGTATATCTAGAGCTAAGAACCCAAAACTAAAACGTTGCAATCCAAATTTGAAAATTTGAATTAAATTTATGTTTAGTATAAATACTAAACAAAGGATATTAATTAATTGGTCTATGTAGCCTGTGCGGATGCACGGGTTGATGACTAGTGAATATAATATTAGTAGATTCTTCATAAAAATAATGTCCTAATAACACATTCTTATAGGTATGTGCGCACCAACTTAATGTGACAAAAAAATCATGGTCAAAGTTGAATCTTGATATATATATATATATATATATATATATATATATATATATGAAATAGAAAAATTCAACAATACAATTTGCAAGATCGATCCATCAGAAAAGTTCATCATTCTTGTATTATGCTATTTAGCATTTGAAATTTCATTCTATATATGTTCATCACTTGCCCAAGAAAAGTCTACTGCATTGCATTACATAAATCGACTATACATTACAAATGTATATATCGGGAATGTTTTTTATGTGTTAATTATATGTATGACATACCCACAAACTATATACAATTAATAATATATAGAGGGAATACTCTAAAAAGCATTTAACAAATTAAAGCCTCATTTCTTCCCCAATTTTTTCACTCTAAATTCTACTATCCTAGCATTCTCTCAACTAGCAGAATTTCACCCGCAATTGGCGCAGCTAGATATTGCAACGTATACTATTTGTTACATGTCTCTATCGCCTTTCAAAAGTATAGTTGTATCTGTTGTACAATTGCAATTGTCGTAATATCTATACATGATTAATTTGCACCGTTATAATATAGCTCCACCAAAATAAGTAATGTAGATCTCTCTTTTTATTCTCGATTAATAAGAGTATTTCTAGGAATTTTTCTTTGTTTATATAAGGATTATTGCAATATTTTTAGACCTAAAAGCTAAGAAGGTAACTTGAATATCACCAATTATTTGTGCGTGTGTGTGCATATATACGAATGGCAGCAGTAATATAAGGTAACTCTTCAGGAGGTATTGTGTAATAGTTATATGCATTACGATGGTTGAACTGTTAACAAGGATATCCTTAAGTTAAAAAGAAAGGAAGATCCTCATTTAAGCAATGAATTAATAGGCTATGGCTGCTAGTAGAAATTTTGCTTGCAAGGCTGAGCTAGGGCATGCAGAATACTAAGAATGGAATAACCAAGGAACAGGATGGCAATTGAAAGCACCACAACAGTTTTCCATGTTTGACTACAACATAACATCACTCCTACTTAGCTGTGTACTCATCAGTTACTCACCTGTCATGAAAAGCTCATGTTTTAACCGGGCTGTCGCCTCATATTGGACACGAGTGTTAATTGTACAGGAGTACATGCAGTACCATGATCTCAAAAAGTCTGTCTAGCTTAGAGAGCACTGTTGTAACGGAGCGAGATCGACCGATCCCAGTAGATAGATATATGTGCATCCCGCGAAGATCGATCCCAGCCGTCTAATTATCCGGCCGGGATACATCGGTCTCTGCAGACTTAATTTTATATTGGAAAGAAATGGTTACCGTAACAGGAGAAATGCATGAGCAGTCCCTGTGGCATTCAATTCCACGCTTAGATTCGCCTTGTCGAACGCCGCTCGACCCCCCATCGCCTCACATGAGCTTTGCACCCGCTTTCCTATCGTCCAAAGCTTACTACAGTCACCAAAAGCAGCACTGCATAAAGACATGTAAAACACACCAACAGCGGCTAAATTCCCATGCCATCAACACTGCAGCTGGAGAAAGCTCCCCATTACAAGACGAACACTGCAGACACGGATTTGAACAAAGCAACAGTTAATTGCTGCCCAATCGATCAATAATCACGCGAAGACCGAACAATCCACATCAAATACCATCAAATTCTTGCTCGTGCATATATAATTCCTAGCAGCTATATACTAGCTAGCTACACCATTGATCCACAAATCGTCCACAGAGCTCGGGAAATATAGGGCATGCTTATGGGAAGCCATTGGGGAAGTACAAGGTAGATGGGCTCTCTCTGCCGTTATTCCCTTTCTCGCCTCTCCGCCGCCGCCACCGCCGCCGCCATTTCCTGGCCCTGGTACATGAGCGTCGAGTTCATCGTCAGGCTCACCAAGCTGTCGTCGGCGTCGCTCCTCGGGAAATGCCCGCCGTCGCTTCCTCCGGCCTCGCCACAGGGGGGCGCTCCCTCGTCGCGCGTTGTCACCATCACCGCCGACTGCACGAGCTCGAGGCACAGCCTGAGCTTGTTGGGCTCGATGTGCGTCAGCCCCGGCACCGCGCCCTTGAAGAGGAACTCGGAGGTGAGGCTGCGGAGCACGTCCAGCGGGGTGACGCCGTCGAGCGTCCTGGCGTTCGGGTCCGCGTGGTGGTCGAGGAGCACGGACACCATGTCGGGAGAGACCATCTCGGCCGCCAGGTGCAGAGGGGTTTTCCCCGTCGGGCCGGCGCGGGAATTAACATCGGCCGCGCCGAGCTCAAGCAGCGCCTTGACGACGTCGCGGCTGCAATGCTGAACGGCGTAGTGGACGGCGAGCGCGTCGTCAAGGTCAAGGCCCTCGCCCATGACCATCAGCTTGACGAGCTCGATGTCGGCCGCATCGAGGGCCCGCCGCATGCGCCGGATCTTGTGATCGCGGTCGGCGGCGGAAGATGTCGCGTTGATGGGGAGGTAATGGTGGGTCAAGAACGGCGAGCGCGGCGCGGTCGCCGTGGTGAGCGGGGACTTGGCGCGAATCTCCTCAATCTTGGCGACCACATCGATCGGGAGGTGCTTGGCGAGGAGATCGGCGGAGAGGCCCGAGCGCGCGACGAGGTGGGAGCAAGTGGCCCAGAGCTCCTGCATCTCGAACTTGCGCGATGCCATCAGGACCTTCATCACGTCGTCGACGGACGCCTCCTTCACCATGCTCTCCAATTGCTTCTGCGTTGTTCCAATTAATATTTATATATATATATAGGAATTAGTTCCAGATGATACACTAATCAGACAAAAGCTAATTAGCAGCATGAAATGTAGTGCTTAGTGTACTTGCTCCCACCGGCGGTACGCATGTATCACGATCTCGAGTGTACTTGCACAATGCATGACATGTTGTACACCGAGATGTTTGGAAATGATGCACACGGCGGGATCGAGTTCTTTGGGACGGGTTCGATCTCCAAGAAACCCTAGCGCTACGCAAGGTGGATTCAGATGGAGGAAGCAGCAATGGATGGATGTGATGTAAGAAGGGACAGACACAAACAAGGCCGTGAAAAGACCCTTCCTAGTAAAGAGGAGTCAGAAGCTCCATGACAAGTGATGACAGAAGCAGCAAGACGAAGCAGCATAAAAGCAAACGAGACTGTGAGACTAGAGAGGACTCTGTCCTATCAGTACACTCCACCATCTCACCCACGCTAAACACAAGAAAAATTGATAAAAAAAATGCGATGAATGAAGAGGGAGCACTGGATTCTGCTGCTGCTGATACTGGGGAAGGCTCAGAGGGAACAGCGGTGCATAAATCGGAAAGGCAAAGGGGCAACCTAGGGATCTAGGCAAGCATACATGCAGATGCGGGATCAGATGAGCTGAGCTGCTGAGCAGCGGCTCAGACGTCCATGGCTTCTTCTGACTCCCACCTTAACGCCACAAAAGACGGTCCAATCATGGCAGCCCTAACTACCGTCATTCTTAATCACATCGATCAAGGGTTAGCAGATCCCAAGAAGATACAGCTAGAGAGAGGAATTTTTGCTGCATAGATTGAGTTATTCCTTCGTATTCCCACCTGAACCAGCAGTGCGAGCTGCTCGACGCCGAAGGAGCGCGCGGCGGCGAGCGTGTCGAGGGCGAGGTCCACGGCGGCGCCGCACCTGGTGTGCCAGCACCCCCGTGCGCCGCACCCCGGCAGCGGCCCGCTCTTGGGCGCCGCCACCGACGCCTGTCCGCTGTACAGGAACTGCAGCACCAGCACCAGCACCTCGTACCGGATCGAGCTGACGGGGATGACCAGCTCCGGCGTGGCCGGGTCCCCGCCGCCTGCTCCACGGCCTCCGGAGACCGTCGGCCAGTTTAAAGCACGTGGCGGCGGCGGAGGCTGGTGGTTGGGGTCGAGGCCGCAGAAGAGCTTCCGGAAGAAGAGGCTCCGGGCCGCGAGCACGCAGCGGTGGGCGTGGACGAGGCGGCCCTCGACGCTGAAGGCGACGTCGCTGAAGGCCTGGCCGTTAATGAGGAGGTTGAGGTAGTCCAGGGACAAGGATTTGATCGAGTCCTCGGAGCTCATGATCTCATGCGCGGGTTAGGGCGTACGTAAGAAAGCGCGATTTGGCCCAGCTCTTTGCAGGAGCAGGAGTCGTGAGATAAGGTGCGGAACTGGAGAGATTTGGAGGTGGAGGAGAGGGCCGGGGAGCAACTGTGTGTGGAAGAGGAGGGGGAGGGGGAGGAGGAGGAGGAGGAAAAGGCTTAGGGTGAAAGCGAAGAGCGGACGGGAGGGGGGCATTCGCTCCTATCAGAGTCCCTTTCGCGCTACAGCGGTGGTACCCTTCACTGCTCGATCTTTTGTGGTTTGTGGGTGGGGCCGGCCCCTTTTTTTCTACGGTTCATGGTTGTATAGTTGCGTTAGGTCCTGTTTGGGAGAGCTCTAACTCCCAGCTTCAGCTTAGATCTAAAACTTATAGGCTAAAATAAAGTAAAATAAGTTTATATTTTTAGTCTAAAATGTAAACAAGATGATCTACTTAAACACTGTTAATGTACTCACAGCTCCAGCTCCATAAATTTCTGGAGCTAGATATACTCTGCTCCACCAACTCCACAGATTTTGGTAGAGCTGGAGCTGTCCCAAACACCCCCTTAATCCCTGTCCAGGGATGTATTAGATGGAAACTACGTGAACCCTACGAAAACTATACGTGCAGGTTTTTAAAACCATACGTAAGGGGGGTTAGATTCTACGTACAAATCTGTAAAATTTAAATACCAAACTCAATCGTATTTAGAAGATATAAAAAAGAAAATTCGGTATGAATAGTGATTTTTCACTCTTCATCACTGTTCAGCTCGTTGTTTGTCAATTTCATATCTTTTAAATATGTTTGGGGTTAGCCTTCAAATTTTACAGGATTGTAGAAGCTAAACTCGTCTACGTATGATAATTTTTTTTTCAGAATTTTTGAAAGCTTGTACATATGATTTTCACAGAATTTACATAATAAAAATGATTTGCCAATGATATGTCGCCATCACGGTTGTATATATTAATCTTCATATCCCATCCAATTTACCCAAAAGGGTTAAGCTGAGGAGGAAATATTATTTTTTAAAATCTCTTGGCTTTTGATGCCATATTAAGTTGCATGTATTTGTCAATCAATTTATACAAAAGTTTACGTTGATGGGAAAATAGGCTTTGGTAGCTTGTTCTTAGATTTGGTGCGTACATCGATGGGACAGGGAAAGATAAGCTAACTTTCGAGCGAAGAGTGTCGAATCCGCTGAACTAATTGCTTCCGTTGATCAATGACCAGCTAATAAAGAGGTAAAAAAAAAAAAACCAACACGAGCTACTTCAAACGGTATATATGTAGGGAGGCCCATCTGCCGACGACGACATAGGCCCTAGCTAGCGGTGTAAGTGTGTGACCGTGACGCGCATTATTAGGTTTTCTTGTGGTGAAGTGAGTGAGGAAGTGAAAAGGTGGAGTCTGCGATTGCTCAGTTTAGGTCAGATCTCAACTAAATGGTTGGAGAGGCACACGATAATTAACATACGTAGGTGCTTCGATGTATTTTTTTTTAAGTTGTATAAATATTAAAGTCTAAATGAAGAGCAGATAGTGATTATATACTCCTTCATTTGTTTTAAAATTTGTACAAATTATATTAAGAGGTGATATATAGAAACACCCCTAGCTTGTATGATCGATTCATATTATAGAGTTATAAATAGCCATCTTACTTGAACATCAAAACGTTAACATCATAAATTAATTGGACGAGTAAATACGACACACAGATTTTATTTAGCTTCTAATTTCTTATAGCTATTTGTGCTTCTGCAGTTGTAACAAAAATAATTTCATCTAGAACAATTATTGTTGGTCGTACGAACTGAATAGTTCCCCTCTATACCTAGCTGCTAGCTTTGTACGTACGCATAAATGGCAAACCAGAGCATATGGATTTCACTCGCATGGTTAATTTTTTATTCATGCAGAATTCCTATTTTCCAAACAGGTGCATGCATGTGGTCACAAACAAACACATAGCTACCAAACGCTAGCTAGAAGAACGTGCAAGTCAGATGCTTCAGATTTTGAAAATCATCGCTTTTCTACCTCTGTATGTATTTTTTTTAAAATATAATCTACTTACAAACATAATTGTAAAAATAGTTTTATCTTTTACTATAGAAGTGATAGAAGTATTACCTTCCACGCTCCAGCACCGTGGAAGCATTTACCATGCTTTAGGAGTACAGCAAGTCACCGACGCTGATGTGCCCCCAGAGTGAGGTAGGTGCTTCGATAGTACGGGAGTATAGAAGGTGATACGTGACACATTCCAACGCCTCAGCGATTGGAGGTGGAATTATTTTTTGCAATTGCTTTTGCAAGGGGCTAGATTTATCACAAAAAATTGCTACGTAGTTAGAAAAGTGATGAAGACCTAATTTAGTATCATTTTGATCTTCACATCTCATTTCCATCTTTTCCTCTTTCAATCTGGAGTACGCAGTGATGTCCCCGGGCGATTGATCTCTTGAATAAACAGTGCTAATTCCGAGACCACAGGAGTACCGCATGCCTGCGTATATCATCATCAATTCATTGATCATTTGTGCATGCTGACAGGGCAGGTCACGTGTACAGCGTAGCACATGTATGAGCAAAGAGCTAGCTCTTCTTCCTTTCCGTACGTGGTCCTCGCCTTTTGCGTCGTTAGGCTTCATTAGCAAGAACTTGACTCGAAAGCTTTGATAAAACTCTCCATGCTATTGTATAACAATCATACGAAAAACAGAACAGTTTGATTCCAGTAGATCTTCCATACACATTATCTACATAAAGCAACAAATCATAGGTATCCACTCGTAGCTTAATTATCTACAAACAATTAATGGTCCACTGGCCTACCAGGAATGGTTGACGGTGACACAACGAGGTGGAAGATGGGCATCAGGAGGAACTTGCACAGAGATGTAGGGGCTGTTTGCTTTGATGATAAATTTGTCTTATCACATTTTACTAAAATTACCAGGTTACCAATGTTTCCGCAAAAGATTAGCAAGAAAATAAATTAGAAAGCTAAGGGAGAAGGGAATCTTGCCAAAATTTGGTAGCAAACCAAATATTTGCCAAATTTGATCAACACTATCAAAATTTAGTAAGGCAAGTATCGGTAACTATTAGAAGCAAACCAAACACACATGTAAACTTAGCGCTAGAATCGTATCGATCGGTTGTTGTTGCGATGGACTGGTGGCATGGTGTATGTGATGGCTCTCCCTTTCCACTTGGCGGACATCACCTCCCTCACTAAGTTGTGCAACCAGCGTACCTATAGTCACTTCCATGTTTGCTGCCAGCTTCCACCTCAACAAACACTAGGGAAGACGAAAATTGGCACCAACCTGCCTTACCAACTCTAATAAAGATTATTCACTTAGATGACACCAGTAGCTACAAAGTTACAACATTTCTACGCTAAGGACTGTAATTATGGACAAACAAAAGAAGTCATGGTCAACAAATTTCTTGCTCAATTTCTGCCCAATGGGAAAAGGTAGTACCTTGATTTTGATTATTTCTATATGAGAAGGTTCCTTCTTCCACTCCTCTGGAATCAGAGTCAAAGGTCAAATAATCGACACCATTTTGGCAAAAATCATCATCCCATCATATCAAAATCATATTTTCAAGCCGAAGAAATTTTACTGCTCTCTGAGTGGTTTGCATGAAGTAGAGGAGAAGACCATGCCCTAGCCTTGCTCGGCTAAGCCTCCACTCGTGGATGCTGACCATCGCCGTGCAGCTAGGTTTAGGGTTAGGCAACCAAGGGGAGAGGTCGCCATGAGGACCCAGGCTATCGCTACCATGTAGAGCACAACAGCAAGGGAGGCTTCCACTCGGGGACATTCTCCTTGGTCCAGATGTTGGGCGTCACCGCTGCATAGCAAGCTCAGGGCTAGGCCACACCAAGGAGCTCCCAATTGATTGGTGATTAATAGAGTGATGGACAGGGGACATAGGCTGGTCAATCAAATAATGAATTCAAACTGCAAGTGAAAACATACGAGGAAAATGAGGGCGTACTGTGTGAGGCAATGGGAACTAACCAAATAGCTCATCATCCCCTCTCCAGTTCGTACAACCCCAAGCACACTAGGGTTGAACACCAATAGGAAAACTATCTTACCATCGCCAACCATCCTTGAGAACACCGACGCCCTACATCCTCGAGCACCAAATCCATTCCCCAACATCCCATATCCTATCTAAGCGCCAAACTCGTCGTTGTGCAAGGCCATCGCACTGACCCACAACAAATGCATACTGTGGCAAAATATGTCGGATGCAACGCGAAGCCCACCACATGAGGGCAGAGGCAAATGTACCAAGCCTGCATGGAAACAACACTTGCAATATAGCTTGCAACGCACGTGGAGCCGACTCATGATTCGCTAAAATCTACAAAATACATGGAGAGCTACTGCTAGGGGAATCCCTTCCGCTACAAGAAGGGGAGAACTAGCAATCGGACGTTCGACGGGAAGCTCTCATCTAACACGTCGATGCAACATCCTTAAACAATACATGCAGTAATTGTAATTACCGTGTGTAACAAAATGCATAATAACAGCTAGAATATCAACAAAAGATTAAATTGGATGAAACCATAAGTATAGAATGTAGCCATATTTTAAAATGGTTCAAACATCGTAAACAAAGGAACAACACTTCAACATTTGAAAAGAATAGTTACAACATTTTACAATTCTCATGCAACAATCGGAGAAAATATTTGCAGCAAATTGAAATAGCCCACGCAAAAAAAAGTTCGCAAATTATCGTTGCAATATTGCGATAACATATTTACAACAACTCCAATGACCCGTTGCAACATCCAGAGTAAATCCTATCAATCTCTTACTTCAGCTTACTAATATCCCAATTGGGAATACCATAAAGAACATCACCAGTGACTATTGAGGAGGTTGTCGTGATCACCTTAGGTAATGTTGCATCTAGGGGGCGCTCTTTAGAAGGGGAGAGCTCCACGTGAGCTCCAGTCGCATTAGACTAGCTCCTCAAGCACATCGGTGGTGAGCTCAAACTCCGGCCTCTATGGAAAGGAGAATCTCCACGTGAGTTGCAGCCATGACGAATGTCCTTCCTTGAGCGCAAGCTATGTGTGTGTGGGGGGGAGAAACATGGCTCCACTTATATAGGTTATGGTTGGCATTGAGATAAGCTCACAAAGTGGTATCAGTGTGTTCACAAAAGCTATGGCAGTAGTCTATCAAAATGATGGCCACCCCGTGACCTCTTTGCATGGATCTATGGGGGTGAGCTCCCTTGTGGATTGTGGCAGAAGGAGGTTTCGCATCCAGATCACAGGCCATGTACTGAATGGCTGTTGGATGTGAAGCTTCTTATTGAGATCAATGGCGAATCCAGGATTTTTAGAATGGGTGTTCGGAGTTATAAAAATATTATTCAATATAAAACATAAATATTCATAATAGCAAAAATACAAAGTACAAATAGTTCTTACTAGAGAGAACACCCGAAATAATTTATAAATTTGTGATATACGCTTCCTCTTTATTTTCTGAATGCTCTATATGCTACGTTTCAAAAATCATGATTCATCGTTATGTTAATATATTTACGAATTGGGGATTTTAGTTCAGTGAATCAACATAATGTTCATTTCGTCGGACGCTGCTTGCAATATTTTTTTCCTACATCTGCAACATTTTTTTCAACGTGTGTAACATTTTTTCACGTCGACATTTTTATTGTAATCAAAGGAAAATATTATGCGCGTAGGAAAAAAATATTGCAAGTATCCAAAAAATTGGACGTCCGAGCACAAATCTTTCTGTAACTGATAGCATATGCTTTGACCGTGGTTCAACTGTGCAGAAGACTGAGACAACCATAGCTTTTGTTGGTGTGCTTCAATTAATTCGACATTTGAGAGACCCGTAACACAGTATTTGATGCCAATTATACAGTACCATAGAAACAGACAAGGAGGGGTATTCTGAGGAGAGTATGGGTCGTAGGCAGCGGCAACATGACGCTGGCCAGAGGCTTGGCCATACTACATTTATGTTAGATATGGCTAGTTTATCTCAAACTAAAAAATTGATATCCTTTTAAGATACTACGTGTCATATTTTTTATCCACATTCACTTTTTTATCTTTCCTCCTCTCTACTCACTTTCCCCACCTCCCTGCCTTAATTTCTCTCTAAAATAAAATTTTAAATTTGAAAATTTTAACTTGAACAATTTTACAAAGAAAGTTTCAACTCACAAAATTTTAAATAAAAAAAATTCAACTTGAAAAAATTTTAATCTAAAAGTTTCAACTCAGAAAGTTTTAAATAAAAAAGTTTCAACCCAAAAAATTGCAAATTAGAAAGTTTCAACTCAAAAAATTTCAAATCGAAAAGTTTCAAATTAGAAAGTTTCGACTCGAAAATTTTCAAATAAAAAATTATTGAATTAGAAAGTTTCGACTCGAAAAAATTTAAAAAAAATTCAACTCCAGAAAATTTCATTTCAAAAACTTTTGGTTTGAAAGCTATCGGCTCGAAACGTTTCGAATAAAAAACTTCCGGCTAGAAAAGTTTTGAATAAAAAACTTTCGAAAGTGGTTACAAATGCTTCTTATTTAAAAACTTGAGAGTAAAATTTAAAAAACAAAAACCATTTCGAGTTTGCGAGAAAGAGAACGAGAATAAAATCAGATGGCACTAAGTGTCACGATAAAACAAAATATTGGAGGGGAAAGCGAAGTGGGGAAGCAAAGAGATACCGCCACGGGTGAGGCCGCCTTCAATTCCGCTTATGTTAGCCGCTCTAGCCAGTACTGAATGTGAAGCAGCCATTAAGTTTTGATTCATTACTCCAACTGCCCAACACAAAGTTAGTGAAATACTACTGTACTACTGTTGCTAGCTCGAGTGCTCGACCCAGTACTATACTCCAGTAGTGTTACATCAATGAATATTCGCTAGTATATATGAATGAAATGTGAAATCTTAGAAATCTGTCAAAATGACCTCCACAAGCAAACTATAGCAGCCGACATCGAAATCGCCGTCGCCACCTCGGCGTTGAGGACCCTGAAGTCTGAATGAGTCAGGATATATATATGCCGCGCGCGTACGTCAGGTTTGCCTTGTTGGCAAAGAAGATCAGTGGACCTTAACACTGTGGTCATGCCAAAACTGTCGCCGCCGCCAAACCAAAGCTGCATGCGACCACACTACATATAGATTCTTGAGTCTGGTTGTTTTAATTTTGGATTCTCTAAAAACTGATTTTGAATTGTAGTTGTAGAGAAGCTGATTCTCTAAAATCTAAAATCTAAAAGTACATATAAAGTGGATTGTGGATTATAGTGTATATGGATGGATTGGATTGTGTTAATCGAATTCTAGAATCGAGATGTTTGTTTTTTATTCTGCTTTTAAAGCTAAAATCTAGAGTCAAAAGCAAAAACAAGCAGACCTTAACCTAGATTTAGTATGGCTATCATCATCACTACACACGATGTCAGCCCCGCCTTGTTTCTCCTCTGGGAGAAAAGTCATGAGCTCTTTTATGGTACACTAATTCTAATATAGACTTTCATTCTTTTTGATCTAATAAATCATAATAGTATTTATATATTTACACTTTTGCTGGTAGTAGAGTAATAAAAACACACATACAAATCAATAACTAGATCTGATTTCTACTATCTATTATATACAATCAATAAAACGCACCGTAAATTTTTTTTCAAAGTCACACAGTACTCTCTTTGCCTTTTCCTTACATGCTCGACGTTTCCCATCGATCCGACAGATGTGTTACTTACATGTTTTTAGTGTGTAGAACCCTAAAGCTCAATGTAGTTTCTTCCTATAAATTAAGACCCTGTTTGTTTCGATTTTTTCACTAGCTTAAAAGCCAAAAAGTTAAAACCGAAACAAACGAAGAGCTTTTTAGCCGGGCTCATCTTTCTACCAAAAAAGTTGTCATCTAAAAAACGAAAGGTCTAATAACTGAGCCTAAAGACAGAAGGGAGACAGCCCATTTACGTTCATCGGTGCCAGTTGTTTTGGCCCTTTAAAAACAAAGCATGTTTCTGGCCAGGGCAACGGGCTGTACAGTTTCCTTGTTATTTGTAGCACATTTGAAGCTAATTAAACTCAACTTAAGCGAAGGAGGGCTTGTTTAGAACGCAATGATTTCATAAGAAACAGCTCAATTCTGTCCAGAAATATTTATTATCACATTATAAACAATTTTACAATGCCCAGAAGTGGCGAGGAGTGCATCAGAATTTGACAAGAGAATAATACCACGATGGTCCATCTAGCTTCCACCGTTGTAATTACACAGCTATATTGCAGATTTTAATTCTCAGCCTATAGTAGCAGAGTCCAGGAAGTTTACTTAAGCTCTGTTTGGGAGAACTCTAGATCCCAGCTCTAGTTTAGAACTGAAACTTATAGGTTAAAATAAAGTAAATTAAGTTTATATTTTTAGTCTAAAATGTAAATAAGATGATTTACCTAAACACTCTTAATATATCCATAGCTCTAGCTCCATAAATTTCTGGAGTTAGAAATGTCCTGCTCTACCAATTTCACAGATTTTGGTGGAGCTAGAGCTGTCCCAAACACCCCCTTAGGCCTTGTTTGGCAATAGGGTTTTGCAAAACCATGGTTTGGAATTGTCTTGGCATAAAAAAATATGGTTTTACTAAACCCCATTAAAACCATGGTTTTTTTTGAACTCTCAACTGTTTGGCTACAAAGTTTTGAGAGTTGTTTTGGTGCCAGCGCTCAGAAAAATTTGCCCAAGACCAAAGTTTTCAAAACAGAGAAAAAACCATAGTTTTGTGAAAACCATGGTTTTTAAAACAAAGTTTTTTAAAGGGCTACCAAACACCTGATAATTTCTAAAACAAAATTTTTCTCTAAAACTATGATTTTGCCTAG
Organism: Guadua angustifolia; assembly: GCA_036346375.1. Taxonomy (NCBI): domain Eukaryota; kingdom Viridiplantae; phylum Streptophyta; class Magnoliopsida; order Poales; family Poaceae; genus Guadua; species Guadua angustifolia. The sequence goes on from CM070521.1 coordinate 46,383,261, forward strand.
AAACTATAAAAAAAACTTTGTTGCCAAACAGGCTCTTAGTATGTGGCCGACATCAGTATGGATATTTCTTGGAAGCTTACATAAAGCTCCAAAAAGATAAGTCCTCCGTATATACTCCCTAGTCCAAAGAGACTAAACCACGAGGTTAATTTGTCCATTGCTTCCCAGAAGATAAAACTAGATGAGTATTGTTAATTTGAGGCTCTACTCTCACCAATTTTTTTGTGAGAACACATCTAGGTTGTTGCACTTCCAAACCGGATCGCGGTAACGGAATTCGGATCACACTTGATCGAGACAGACCAGAAACTGCTCTCCGAGGAAGCGGAAGAACTCGACATGCCATTCCAGTTCCACGGCGTCTCGTCGGCCAGCTCGAGGCCACGGACTCCGGCGACCTGCTTACTATCCTCGAAATAAAATCCGGTGAGGCGCGCGCGATCAGCTGCACTCTGCAACTACCACCGCCTCCTTGCTGATGACGACACCGTGTATACTTTTGGCACCGGCCGTTTCAAGCAAACGGCGGCGTGCATCGCGCGGCTCCAGTCCAGCAAATGGCATCGAGCTCCTGCCCGCCGAGCATCAAAGACGACCCTTGCCAAAGCCCCGCGACGCCACCGGCGTCAACCCCTCACTTCCAGATGCCGCAGCCGCTGTCCCCAAAGATCAAGGTGGTAGCAGAGCAAGAGGCTAACCACAACGGCTTCTCCTTCCGGAAGCGCCTCAACGAGGCGTTCCACCACTACGCCGCCGTCTACGATATCCTGGAGGAAACCTTGTAGCAGAGAGAGAGGCACTACACGGTCCTGAACCATGACAGACGTAAAAGTGAGACATCATAGAAACACAAAAGCTACTGAGAACGGACTAGCAGGCGCTGGAGGATCAGTCTATATTGACTGTGGGTTCAGGCTTCGAGAGAGGCGAGCATGACCTGAACCCCAGGTAATCCTGATCATCAAGGTGACAAATAGTTCGCAAGGCTGCGATGATGCTGTCTGTCAATGGCTCGTTGAAAAGGTCGGTGAACTGTTTCACTGCGCTCGGGTGTACTTGCTCCTCATCCGGCGAGCAGAAACCGAGCCGACGAGTCAGGAGCTCTTCTGCTAGTTTCCGCAGTGGAGGAAAGAGCAAAACATTAGAATTTTTTGAAACAAGGGGAAAGCCATTGATGAGATCTTTTAGTCCATTAAAGACGAGGCCACAACCTAGATTATTGTGGGTGTGGTTTATCTAAAAAATCTACTGGATCGACATATTTGATTCTCTTTCTCTCTCCTTTTCTCTTCTCTGGGCGACCTTTGTATACTTACCTTGGTGTAGTATTCTACATATTATACTCTCCTAGTCTTTTCTTTTTAATATAATCTACAGCCATGCTGTCTTAAAAAAAATATCCTGGAGGCGGCCACCGTGGTGCATCGGATGCCTGTCAACGAGCGGGCATAGCGAGGAGATCAAGGATATGCTGCTCCGCGAGGGCGCAGTGGTGCTTAAAGGTGGGAGTTGGGCCATGCTATACCAACTTGACTTGATTTTAGTGAGATCCAAGTACGGCTCAAAGCACGCCGTACTGTCGCTGTGCCAGGTCGATTTAGGTCTTATTCTATTGGATTTGAGAAGTCGTGGACGACGTCGTCGGTTCGTCTCTATGAATGCAACCATGGACGAGGAGCGAGTGTGACTGTGAACGAGGATCCGATACACAATTATTTGGAGAAAAAAGAACTAAATTTCATCTATTTATTCTCCACCTTTTGACATCTCCATTGTCTCCTCTTTTCTGCATACAAGAACACATGCTGCGGCGCTGTAGTAGGGAACTCTGCCTTGTGTCGTGCCTGCTTGGGACCCATTAGGCCTGTTTCGTACCGTGCCAGCCCAAACATGATACATGGAAGATAACATTCTTAAGGGATATTAAGCAAAATCTGGTAAAAAAAGTCAAAATCTGTTCACACTTACCAAGATTTTGGCAAAATTTCTGAAAATACTGTCACAATTTGAATTTTTAAATTTTTTTATTTGGCTGATATTTTAAATCTTATTCTTACCAAAATTTTTGAAATTTATTTTGAACCTCGCCATCCCTAAGCAAAGTCAGAGTTATAGCCCAAAAATGCGCAAAAGCAAATCTGGTTATGCCCAAACAGGTACGAGCAAGGGCAGAGTTACATCCCTGCTCCACTGCACATCCGTGAGATCGCCATGACTCGCCGGCCGACCGGCGGCGTCCGACTGGCTAGCGGCTAGCCTTTGCGCCTCTTCCCCAGACCAAGGTGGCATGCCGCCGAGTCCTCGGAGGCTCTGCCCCCGACCCCGGTTCCCCTCGCGCGGCCACCGACCGAGCAGGACCGGCACTCCGCGCGGCCGTGTCCTTGACGCGGGGGTCGCGGCCCTCCCCGGAATAATCTGGATCACGGCTTGTCTAATGCCATTCTACAGAGCCAAAACTCCTTATCTTGTTCATATCAGTTAATTCATGGCCTAGACTGCACAGTCTATAAATGTAACAGTGCCAAAAACCATAGGAGCTATTCCAGACTTCCAGGCTTCCAGCTTAGACACCCAAACACTAGTTCGTACTGAAACACACAAATCCTTCATCAGGAGAGTAGATATGATGATGTACGGGCCATGTGAGCATGATCAGGGCACGGCGGAGCACTTGGCGCCTTGTATGAGTGTGCGGCTCATGTAACCAAGGGATCCTTTGAGAAGACTGATCGCAGCCTTAGGGAGATCAGAAAGCTCACCTCTATAGTTGCCGGGCCGCTGCAGCGCCTGTCTATGATCATCGCTGACAGCCTAGCCTGCCTCCTTCTATGCCCCATCCATGGCATTGCGGGCACCCTCATCGACCCGTGTAACTACTTTGAGCAGTCGTGCCTCCAGGCTGCCCGCTACAACTTCGCCAACCTTAGCACGTACCTAAGCACCGGCTTTGTCACCATTAACCAGACTATCCTTGAAGCAGCGGAGGACAGTGGCGGAGCTAGAAACTTCTAAAAGAGAGGGCCTAAGAATGTTGAATCTCTACTAATGATCAGGGGCGGAGCCAGGATTTTAGGTTAGGGGGGCCACGTGGAGCAACTAAAAATTATCGTAGTATCTATAAAAAAATATCATAGCAATATCGATGCATTTAAATTTAAAAATAACATAACCACATGTCTACATAAGAAAAATATGACATATTTTTTTAGATTAAGAAACTTACATCTCTATTAACTTAAATTTAGTTCTACGATTACCTAGAAGATCATACAAGTCAATAAGTTTATCTGAACTAATTTTCATTGCTAGTTCTTTTTCAATGTAAATTATCATGCAATGTCGAAGAAAGTCATCTCCTATTTTATTTGAATCGGTCTTGACAAGTTTCATGACCTGAAAATACTAAGCTCTGTGGTTCTTTATTGACACCGGAAGAGTTATAACCAATCGTAATGACTTATCAACCATTGAATAATGAAAAGTTTTACTGTTTTATATAATCCATTTGTTAAGTTAGTAAGAGAAATTAAGCATTGCATATATCAAATTGAGAAAAATGAAATCTTTACCTATTGAAAATGGACTAGACCTTTATTTACTGTTTGCTAATGCTAGCTACTATTAATTAATATCTACTCAACTTTATTTTGATTAGGGGCCAGCCCCCGCCCACCCCCTTATAGCGCGCCCCGCTAATGATTGATATTCAGAGTTTAATATATAGTAAGTACAATATATAACACTTGTAACTTACAAGGATTTAGAGAACGTACCACTTATTATTTCACAAGAGGCGATAGTTGATATTTGCGAGTCCTTATTTTCTGAAAATACTGTAAAATATCTCTTCATCTAAAAAATAAAATTATAGACATTAAATCGATGTAGCTTGATGCCCTGATCATTGATAATTAATAGATTACCTAATACCTATTATAGATTAGTACAACAGAAAACATATAATAATTAATAACACCTTGTCAGTGGTGGCGGCAGTGGCGGCGCAGACGAGCAGGCGCAGCGGTGTCTCTGATCATCACCGTCTGATGCTTATTGTTAGCACTTATCACACAGTTCTCTACTGCCTTGAGGATTTGATGAATAGTACTGTATCAAAGACCAAAAATATCCAGAAAAATTGGACGTCCTAGCAATTCTGTAGACCAATCACAAATTTACAATCACGTGATCTGAACAACTCGTCGCCGGTAACTAAACTAATAATTAATCAATCAATAATTAGCAAAAGGCACGAACTGTTTATGACTAAACATATGGCCTTGTGACTGTATATCAGTATATATACATGACACACTTCATGGGCCAGGGGAGGCCCCATCACGCCCCCTGGCTCCGCCACTGGCGGAGGATGAAAAGGTCACACCATACTTTAATTTTGCTCGCAAAATAAAAAAAATCACATTATACGAGTTGTTTAAGCATACTAACATCTATCAATTTAATTTGCTCTTGAAACACATACCTTTTCTGTGACTTAATTTGGATGTCTTTTTTTTCCAAAAGGCAAATTTTGGAGTCTAATCTTACCAACAAGAAAAAGTTATTTGTCCTTGAAACACGTAGATTTTCGCTGACTTACTTTGAATGTCTTTTTTTTCGAAAGGAAAATTTGGATGTCTAATCTTACTAGGATGGTGCTGCAATAACATGCAATGGTTTTGTCCTTTTGTTTTAGGATCCTAGAAGTTCCAAAATCAACATTTTGAATGCATATGTTGTGAATTAGCATGCCAGTTGTAGTCCAACTGGTAATGCACTATTTTTTTCAGCTTGGATTGTTGGACTATTTATTGAAGAGTTGCTAGAATGCTGATTTGATCCCGGATAGTCAATGATTGTAACTTTTTTATGGGAGTGATATTGTCAACATGGTTGCTCTCTAATAAAGTTGGTCTAATAAAAGTACTGCAGCCAACACTTCCTTCCTATCGAAACATATAGGCATTTTACGAGAGAATTTTTGTAAGGAAATCCTACTTAGATGATGTGCTTATTAACACAATTTAAAAATTTTTAGATGATAAGTTTGTAACATTGGGAGTACACTATTTACAGAAAGACTCTACATTGATGACCCCAGGGATTTGGGTGTGAAGTGTTACATGAGCTCTACCGTAGTATTACATTTACTACATGTTCCAATAAATTTGTAAAATATTTAATTAATTAGCACTTTTTGTATCTTCATCTTTCGCAGTAAAACTAATTGAAGTCCATTCTATTGCATGGTTAGGTGCTCCAATACATGTATTTATATTGAATAGAGTTGTATTCGCTGTACAACTGTAATGCACATAACTTGAATTTTTTTTATACACCTATAACCTCTCTTGTTGATTTTGATTAATATGCACTGTTATGATCTAATCCAACCAAATAAACGGTATATATCGTTCTCTTTTTCTCTCAATTCGTGAGACAACTTCTAGGTTTTTTTTTCTCTTTTTTCTGATTTAAGGATTATTATGGCACCTTTAATCTTACAAGCTGTTTATATTATATATATGCTATAATTGTAGCCACATTATAGAATTCCCTAAATAATATCTTGAACCGTCGATGCATATTTTGAAATATTCTAGTTTATGGAGGGATTTTGCTTTCAAGCTTGAGTCTCTTTATAAGCAAGAACGGACTTGTTAAGTGTTAACAAGCTCAGGTACTATATGCATTGGGAATTTTCAGGGTTTATGCATTGTTGTCCAGATATTTGTGATAAACAAATTTTATGAAGACTTTGTATGCATGCCTTTGACCTTCTGAATTTTGATGATAGTAAAACTGCAGGTTCTCCACATTATTGACTTGTCCTGCTCAATCACCTACCCATGGCACTAGCTCAAGCTTCTTCATGACTTCCATGGCCGCCCTGTGGGGCCACCCGATCTATGCCTCACCATTGTCCATGAAGATAATGAGTTCCTTACCAACATACGGACATTGCTACCTAAGGAAGCTGATGCCCTCAAAATGCCGTTCCATTTCGATTCTGTGATTGACAGACTCAAGATGTTGGACTTCAGCAATATCTGAGAGACCCTTGAGATAAAATTCGGTGAGGCGGTCGTGATCAGCTGCGCTCTGCAATGCATTGCCTCCTCGTGGTTGACGACAATGTGGGCTGCGCTGGCTTTGCTTAGCTCCAGCAAATGGCAAATATCGCTCAACTTAAGCATATGCCACTACAGCCCGGCATCCACACTGAACTATCCAAAAACGCCATCCCCTCAATGTCAGATGACAAATTTACTGGTGAGTTTCCTCTCTGCCATCCATGTGCTTAAACTGAACATCATGGTGATGATGGAGCAAGATGCAAAACACAATGCCTTGTTGTTCTCTGACCGGTTCGTTGAGGCACTCAACTGCTTTGCTGCCCTCTTCGACAGCCTCCATGCAGTAGCTGCAGCCAGCCCACAGAAAGCCAATGAGCAAGTACGTTTAGAAAGGATGCTCCTGGGAAAGAGATAAAAAAAAACATACTGATGTGTGGAGGAGTCCGTTGTCATGAGTGACATGAGAGGCTGAGCCAGTGGGCAACGCACGAATTTTTTTTTTAATAATATATTTTTTATTCAAAATTTCAAAAATATACCACTGAAAAAAAAATCTCAGAAATATACACCTGTCGCCCGTTGATTGGGCGACAGGAACCTAAATAGAAAAACAGACGGGCGACAGGAGGCCACGTCACCCCCATAGCCTCCTGTCGCCTGATCAAATAGCGACCGAAGCCTGTCGCCCGATGAAATGGCGACATGATCCTGTCACCCGATGAAATGGCGACAGGAAATAAATCGATGAATGGTTGGGCGACACGCACCCCTGTCGCTCAACCATATGGCGATAGAATCTTTTCCCTCTATTTAAGCACCCGTTCGGTACTGTGTTCAATCGAATTCTTCAGTCATCCATCCAACCAAAGAAACGAAGGGAGAAAGGAAGGAAGAAAAGAAGAGAGGAAAAATGCCGAGGTGTACGAGTGGAAAGGGAAAGGGGAAGGCGAAAGAAGTGGGAGGTGCTTCGGAGTTGCCGCAACCACAGATCAGACCTCCTCGTACCTTGCGAGTTGTCCCACCGATGTGCTGTCGGGGAGATCATTGCGAGCTTGTCTATTCTTGGGAAATTCGACTTGGAAGAGGAGGTATTGGATGTGCCGCAACCACGCTTTCGACCACGGAGCAGAATCAAGAAGCGCCACCGGTAACAATTACATTTCGTCAGAATATTTGTGAATGAAACATTGCTAATTTATGTTTCATGCGATCGCCTCGCCATCTGTGTGAATTTGAGAAATGGTATGACGAGGAGATCAACCCGAGCACCAAAGGCTACTTGATGAAGCCAACCGCAAGCGGACCTCGGGGAGCGCTTTTAAGCTGTGACGCCACCATGTGAGGAGGCACGTCGAAAGGAAGCCGATGAGAAGGAGACCGAGAGAGAGAGAGGAAACGAGAGAGGGCACGTCGTGCCAGAGAAGCCCCACCGGAGGCATGGGAGAAGGGGAAGTGACCTAGATGTACTCAGTAGACGTTAAGTTGTAACCATTTTGTTCGCATCCTGGTTTTATGTCTTAATGAAGAGTGTTGTCTACTGTATTTTTCACTATAACTTTTGATCCGAGAAATCGTGGCCACTTAAGGGTTTTCCTTACCTTGCGGGGCCCACCGGATACGGCCCAAAAATTATGAAAAAATTCACGAGCGATCTACGTAACGTGAGCAACACTTATCAAAGGGCGACCTGCCCGAACATTGCCCCGGCACGAAGTTGCGAAAATCGGAAAAGGCACTCGCGGCCACGAAACCGCGAAAATCGTGGCCACTTAGGGGTTTTCGTAGCCTCGCGGGGCCCACCGGATACTGCCCAAAAATCACGGAAAAAATCACAAGTGATCTACGCAATATGGGCTACCACTTATTTACGGGCGACCTGGGCGGGCATTGCCGCGGCGGTTCTGGCGGAAAAGGCACTCGCGGCCACGAAACCGCGTGTTGTCGTTTCAGTTTGAAAAGTGGGATGTAGCGTGTTGTCGCTTAAGTCTGGCGGGGGTGCGGCGTGTTGTCGTCTCCGCAGAAGCGTGGTGCGAGTGTTGTCGTTTGACCGATAAAGCTAATAGGTGTGTGACAAAGCTACTAGCTGATGAAAGGATTAACTAAGGACATAAGATTTAAATTACAAAAAATGCGAATGCAATTGTTCGTTCAACATATTTCAAACGATTAACTAAGTACATAATATACTACCAATAATAAAAATCAAAAGAAACTCACTGCCGCTTCGCTTCGGGAGGCCTTCTCCTCGAACTCGCCTCGAGTACGCCAAGCTGCGTCGTGCGGTGGACCCTCTGCGCCTAGCCGAGGCGTCGTGTACTCGGCCGAGTAGGTCTGCGTCGGTGGTGGCGCTCCAGACAAGCGTGATGACCCACCTCATCCGGACGAGGAACCTCGCTCTGAGGTCCTCGAGTCCACCGGTGCAGGTCATCACCACGGTCCTCGTGAGTCGTCGAGAGCAAGTGCAATGCTTGCCTAAAAACTGTACTCAAGGGCTCAGTATCAAATGAAGAATTGTTTAGAGCATTGTAATACACGATTGTAACACGTGAACAGTGCATCTCAAGATTACCGACAACAGGTTCTCGCGCTGCGGACGGTAGCGTCGAAGATGTACTCGCTGCACCCCCTCGCCTTCGCTAAGCGGCACGCCTCGAGCGTCGGTAGGGGCGCGTATCCGGACAACTCGAGGGCGCGTCTCGAGCCGTCCAGACAACTCCCGACGTAAGAGGTGACCTCCTGTCTCGTCACCTCGACTCCAGTGGTCAACCGAGTATATAAGCCCTAAAACTCGCTGTGGTGATGGAGCACGACATCACCCTACCAAGTAAATTACGAATTAGTTAGCAAAATAAATTATGAATCATTAAGATTATATCGAATGTATGACGCAACGCACCAAAGTGTGCGCCGCTGAGTCCATATGGGCGAGGTACATGTCTGCCACCCTGGGAACGTGTGTAGGAGGATCGGGGTCGACACATACCAAACGCAGCCGAGTCCAGGGATGTACCACTCACGGTGCAGCGCAGTACATCCGCTGGTCAGTCTGTGCACCTCGGCGTGAGACGCCCTCGAGGGCTCCTCCCCTCCTCATTTCAAGGCACCATACGACGCGTGCAGGTCCAAAGCGCCCTTCCTACTCACTGTGGTAAGAAATAAATATAGCGTTATTAGATGGCATTACACAGTAATAATTATGAAAACATCGATACAGGGAACTTACACGTGGGCTGCGGGTGGGACTGCACGGTCGTTGTGCACCAGGAACACCTGTCGTAGGCCAAACTGCCTCATCACACGATGGACAGCGTAGCCCTCGACGTGGACGTCGAACATGAGGAACCGACGGGTGAACCAGTAGTCCTCGTCCCGTGTGCAAAGGGTGGACAAAGCCACCGTCACATGAGCTCGACCTCGGCGTCGCGACGGGCGTCCAAAGATACGTGGTCCTCGGTGAGGTGGTCGAACGCAATGACGAAATGCGGGTAGGCTACCCGCACAGTCGTGTGCGCCAAGGAAGGTTGTAGTCACGATAGAACGTAACCGTTAGTACTCAGAAAAGTTAAACAAAAAGTACCAAAATCACGGTTGCAATATCTTACCGTCGGCACCGATGGTGCCCATGGTCGGACCGCCGACGCTGCCACCGCCAAGTCTTTGACAGCCGCAGGTCGATCTGAACCGCCTCGACTGAACCTTCAGATGCCCACAATTGCACCAAGAAGGACATCCTCCGAAGGTCGTGTTGTCGGCGATTCGGCACACCCGACGCAAAGTGCACGGTGAGGTAGCGCGACAACGACGCCGATCCCGAGAGTCTTGTGGCACGACGTCAAGGGTGCGTCCGCGATCTCCCTCGCGAATCGCACCAGTCCCGATCCACGCTATCCCCATGGGACGTCGTGAACATGCACCACCAAGAGCCACAGCAGTACGCCTGGTGGCGGTGAGGCTCGTCGTCCGCCGCTCGACGATCCGCTCCACGCCAAAAAATAAAGCTCACTTGTTATTTTAAGCAATACGTACACAATTTAGTTTTAAATGCTACCGACGTACACAAACCCCTAAGCCACTCAAGGTCGGTCCGCATGTGCTCGAAGGTCTCAGACACGTGAGGTGGTAGCACACCATGGCGCCATCCTCGTGGACGCCCTTGGGCACCACACCCGACCGCGATCGGGAGGCCGAGGAGGTAGGAGACGCCCCAAAGTGATCGTCATCTCCCGACAGGAGATGGAAGGTGTCGCGTCTCGGCGCCCACCGATCCACCAGAGCGGTGATCGGCGATCGGTCATACGAACCGGCGCCCCAGAGCTCCACCATCCGTACCGAGGGCAAACCTGAAAGCGCCAAGCCTAAGAAACAAAGACATGTCATTAATATCAGTGATGCACTAGTCATGCTGCTAGAACAAACATGTTTACAAATTTAAATACTGATATGTTACCTGGGGACCCAACGCGGATCGATCGTCCGGATCGGCTGCTACCGCCTAGGTCGAAGGACGCCCAGCTGCACAAGGTCCCCACCCTCCTCTGGGACAGCAGTGGCGAAGCGGGCACGGTGACCATGGTCGATGACCGGGTCCAACAACTCGAACGGCCACTCGTCATCTCCCTGCTGGTGAGCCATAGCTGCAATTTACAAAAAAAGAAGTTAGAATCGAAACACATATGTAAATAAAAGAGTCTGTAAAACTGCACAAGCATCACAACAATATGTTGAAACCAATACGCACATAAAAAACGGAGAAGCTCATTACAAAATATCCTGAAACAGTTGCAACAATTTATCGAGACACAACACTGCAATACTAGGTACAAAAGCGAGTTCATACAACACACGTTACATTGATGAAATATAAATTTGATATATGACATATGATAATGCAAACCGCTTGTCATCCGTGCGATGGCGTCGTGCGGCAATCGGGTGACCATCTCCTCCTTCGTCCTCTTCGCTTTTGTGCTTGGCGCTTCTTGAACGATGTCCTCGTTAGTTGCACAATGAGCATTTCTTCACGCGTTTGCGACCGACTCATCCATATCATTTCTTATACGCCTTTGTTTTTCGACGCTTTCCCTCTTCTCGCATCAAGATCGGGACCCGTAACCTTTCATCAACACTAGGAGTTGTGGTGAAAGAACCCACAACCCCATAGCCATAAAGCTCTTCGCTCCAAGTTGCCATCACCCTTTCCTTAATAAAATATTCAGATAGGTATGTACCAAGTTGCATTCCAAATAAAGCACATGCGGCTATGACATGAGAACATGGCCTGTGCAAAAGGTATGGCTTGTTGCACGAGCATTTGCACTCAGCCTGTAAGATGCACTCCTGGGTGACAACCCTCTGGTTGGTTCCACGCCTTCCTTTATCCCTGTAGATCACCTCGAAGCGCAGTGTCCGTGCACCAACTTTAATAGCTCGTGTTTGGCATATACGAGTCTTCTCATCCATGTATTTAGTGATCATCGAAGAGTACAAGAACTTCTCATCTCTCATTACTATGTCAAGAAATGCATGCTGTCCACAAAGTACTTGGTTGTACCCTCAAGACTCCTCGACAATTCCTACCAAGGAAGACATCTCATCCTCGATTACCCGATTGTAAACATCTGCAAAGTTAGTAGTCATTACACCGTGATCCGCACCATGTATGTCATATAACAATGACCACTTCTCTTTTGGTTCGTGCTTGATCCAAATTCGAAAACATTTGATTGGCCTTTGCCTCCGACGATGGTTAGTCGCCTCATCCTCTCGCTGGCGGGGAAAAGAGGTCTACTTTGCTCCTGTGTTCCATCGCCACTAGTGTTGTTCGCTGCGCTCCTTGTGTTTCCTTGTCGTCATCAAGATTTTTCCACGAGTTCAAACTTGCTCTCCCGGTTGTAGTTACATAGTCTTTTGAACGTGTTCATCGGTTGCTTGTTCTGAATTGCTTATAGAAGTTTGCACCCAAATGACTCATGCACCATCGACTCAAAATCAGGCCATCTAATGGCTCCTCTTCCCTGCTTGCGGTGGTTGATAGCACTAAGCAAGCCAAGATGCTCGCATGCAAGACGCACAATCTGGACGAAGTTTTGACCACCCGATCTTCAAGTTTCAGAGGAACCACAGCCAACTCTCGTAGTTCTCGCTTTCTACGAAGGCAAAGGCAACAAGCAGAATCTGGTTGTTCCCATCGACGCCCACAGCTGTCAGTATTTACCCTTTGTATTTCCCGGTCAAGAATGTATCGTCCACGCACAACAATGGACGATAGTGATAGAATGCCTTAATGCAAGCTCCGAATACGAAGAACACTCTCCTCAGATGCATTTTAGTTGGCCACTTGATTGACGGACAATCTTGATAATCATAGTAGGTCTCAGGATTTCTTCCCTGAATGCAACTGAGCAGTGCGGGCAGGTTATGGTACGAGTCTTCAAACTTTCCAAACCTCATTTCTAATGCCTTCTGTTTCGCCCTCCACGCCTTCCCATAGCTAATTGTGTATTGATATCTGTTCGCGATCGCTCGGATAATAGCACGGGGCTCAAAACTCAAGTTCTCCACTATCTCTGCGTACATGATGTTCGCGACATACCCGGATGACAGGTTCCTGTGAGCCATCACTGTTTCCTCAGTCATACATGTGTGCTGCTCAACTTTCGAACATAGCCAATAGGTGCCCCATTTGGGCTTGTACGTGTGCACTTTCCACGGACACCCATGGATCTCACACACCACGTCGTAGCAGGTTGGGGTTGATTTCTTAACCCTGAAAGTCCTTCTTAATGATAGAGCTCAATCTTTTCACGGCATCCTGCACAGCCTCTTTTGTCGGGTAGATACTGTTAAGCCTAACCTCATTATCAATATCCTGCCAAGGCATGTGGTTGCTTTCATTGACAACCAACCTATCAAATTGTCAAGTGCTCCACTCGGTTGGCACAGCGGCTCGCACCTCCATCTTCCTCATCCGACTCATCGTCGTCCTCCTCTTCTGCTTTCTGCAGACTCACGGTCTTCTTTTCCATCCTAGTTGTTATTTCATCAATTTGCTCACCTTCGCCTACTAGTCCCGCGCTTCTTGGCCAACATTTTCATCCTCCTCCCGAAACTCAACTCTGTTCACCGCTTTGGCAAATGATGTCATCGTTGCATTGTTGAACATGTTGCTATGCCTAGATCCCCAATTTGGTGTCATTGGCCGAGCTCATTTTGAGGTCGATCAGACTCACCGGCGTCAACCTAACTGCTTTGGGGCAACATCCTCTCATATGCTCGCACTAAAAGCACCCGATTCCATCCCCTTTGCTCTGCCGCCTCACATATGATCTCCACGATGAGGTTCCTTCACTAACTAGCTCCCAAGAATAGGGTCGTTTAAGATACTACATAGGCAAAATACCTTCAACTCGCACTTCTCTTGTTCCATCCGAAAAGTATAATACAACCATTTCAACACGGAAGCAAATGTGCGCTCCTCGACCCTACTCAAACTTTTGTCCACATACTACATGTTACTAAGATCTGCACCCTCCAAACCATGCATTACAACCCCATCTCCATAATAGATTCTAAATGGAACTCGTTCTGCCATATCTACGAATCCATTCATTCACCCACAAATTAATTACTTTCCATATAAAATACTATGACGTAACATAAGTATACCTACATGCTACTTAAAATATATATCTAATCAGTAAAAACATCTACATTCATAATAATTCATATCGATGTACTTATATCTCAGAAAACATATACATTCATTCCTAACAATATATACATATCGATGTACTTATATCTTAAAAAAATATACATTCAGTAACTACATTACCATCAATATATACCGATATACTCCTATCCGTAAAAAATATCCAAATTTTCTAAACTAGAACTAGCTGTGACCTATCAATTTACCTAAAATTATCTATTCGTAACCTATCAACTTACCTAGATCTATCCATAACCTATCAATTTACCTACATTTATCCGTAACCTACATCTAAAACTATTTCTAATCTACCACTATTTACTGCTACAGTGTCCTATATCTAAAACTATTTCTAACATATCATAATTTACTGCTAACAAAAGTAAACAACAGAAATTTACCTCGAAACAGTGGCGCAGAATCTCCCCCTCTTCCTTCTTTTCTCTCCTCTCCTCTTTCCCCTCTTCCTCTTCCTCTCTCTCCCTCTCTTTTTCTCAAATCAACCGAATGGCTACAGTGGCCGGGCGAAGCCCTTTATAAACGCCTCGTCGCTTGCTCGTCGGGCGATGGGGCCACGCCACTGCCGCCTCGACCATCAATCGATTTGCTCAGTGTTGCCCGTTAAATCGGGCGACAGCGCCGCTCGCCTCTGCCGCCAGATTGATCGGGCGACAGGAAGCCACGTCACCGTCCGGCCTCTGGTCGCCCGTGTATTTTTCTATTTAGGCCCCTGTCGTCCAACCAACGGGCGACGGGAGTATATTTCTGACATTTTTTTTCGGTGATATATTTTTGAAATTTCGAATAAAAAATGTATTATTTAAAAAAAAAATTCGCAACGCACATGGAGGGATCTGACGCTGTTGGTACGCTTTGCAGGATATGTTTGGCTGCTCTAGCTGCTTGGTGATGTAGGACATTAGGGAACAACTTTTGGTGTGAAGCTTAAGTAACTGTAATTTCTCGCTGAAAAATTGGTACCAGATTGAACGAAAGCGGCACAGATGCTCCATTCATAATACTTGTTTTGGTTTATTTCTTAGTTTACCCTCCCTTTATAAAGACATGTTTCGGTTTATTTCTTAGCCGTAGAGCTAAGCACCTAAGGAGCCTTCTCCACCGCCAGCATTAATCCATTCCTGTGCCTTTAGAGTTTTTCTTCCTCTAGTTGTTTCAGGGTAACGCCGTGACCTCTACGGCTTTCTCTTCGTTGTACCTTGCATCCATCTGTTCTCCAAACTATGTATTTTGGCCTCTTCCTTTCTAATCTAATATAATCACAGCTTTTGCTGTTTTCAAAAAAAAAAAACATTGTTTTGGTTTATTTCTCTATATTCTTGGTACTCTTCAGTTGCACATACGAAAGAGAGCAAAATTGAATTTTGGAATTGCAGAAGTATATGCGCCAGGGCCTGGCAAGAGGCTGAGGAAATTCTGTGTAATGCAAATTACGATGTCATTCTCACGGCGGACAAGTTTCCCTTGCAAACAGGAACATGCTGTCTCCTATCCTCGTCGTCTTCTCCCAGATCAAACCTCGTCTGCAAAATAGACAAGCAGAAATAAGCATCGGAGGTCAAAAACAATTGCATGGCGTCAAATGCTAATGGGTATTCCAAGAACGTCACCTTGCAATCACCTACCGTCTGTAACTTCAGACAAATCTGAAGTGTAGCTTCTTGTCCATCTTGTTTGGACTGTGAATGCAGACTTTGGAGCCATGTCAGCTTCATTTGAACCTCTCTGGTCGGTCATGTGAAACAAATAGCTTGAGTTTTCAGTTGACCTTTTCTATTCAATAAAACCTTGGAGCTTCTCAAATATCTCTATGTATTGTGCATACGATTGCAGAAACCTGGAGCGGAGCAGAAGGAATTGATCACAAAATTGTCTGATAGCTTCTGATGCCAATGCTGAAGATAGGTTCCAAGAGAACAATTCCAAGGTGCATAGTTATTCCACCAAGATGCAGACGGCATCACTTAGCTCTTGCCGCAGACGGATCCAATTCAGCTTTGTCCCTTTTTGCATCCCATGAAAACGCTACCACCTAGGAACGTATGAACTCGAGACCTTGCAACATTTGAACACTAGGGGATCATCGAACAATGCCATGGCTTGACAACCTCAGAAAGTCAGAATTGTGTTCTCTATAGCAGCACACAGCTACGTCCCAAAAGGCCAAACAAGGACATGTTCCAGGACGACGTGACGTCGTCGGCGGCATCGTCGCCGGCGTCGTCGCTGTACTCGCAGTCGCCGCACGGCGCGTGGGTGCTGGAGCTGAGCCAGGGCCAGCAGAGCGTGCGGCTCGTCGGCCTGCTGTACCAGTGCGCCTCCGAGGTGGCCGCCGGCTCCTTCGACCGCGCCAACCTCTGCCTTGAGCACATCATGCAGCTCGCGTCCCTGGACGCGCCCCACACGCTGCAGCGCCTCGCCGCCGTCTTCGCGGACGCGCTCGCGCGCAAGCTGCTCAACCTCGTTCCGGGGCTCTCGCGCGCGCTCCTCTCCGCGTCCAACTCCGCCGATTCCAACCTCATCCCGGCCGCGCGGCGCCACATGTTCGACATGCTGCCGTTCCTGAAGCTCGCGTACCTCACCACCAACCACGCCATTCTTGAGGCCATGGAGGGCGAGAAGTTCGTCCACATCGTCGACTTCTCCGGCCCGGCCGCCAATCCGGTGCAGTGGATCGCGCTCTTCCACGCCTTCCGCGGTCGTCGCGAGGGCCCGCCGCACCTCCGCATCACCGCCGTCCACGACAGCAAGGACTTCCTCGCCAGCATGTCCGCCGTGCTCGCCAAGGAGGCCGAGGCGTTCGACATACCGTTCCAGTTCAACGCCGTGGAGGCGAAGCTCGACGAGATGGACTTCGATGCCCTCTGCCACAGCCTCCGAGTCAAGTCCGGCGAGGCGCTCGCTGTCAGCGTCGTGCTGCAGCTTCACCGCCTCCTCGCGGCTGACGACGCCAGGAGCAGGCAAGCCTCCAAGCTCACCCCGCTCCAGATCATCGCGAGCTCCAGCCCGAGCAGCTTCGGTGAGCTGCTGGAGAGGGAACTGAACACGCGGCTCCAGCTAAGCCCCGACGCGTCCGTGCTCTCGTCCCTCTCGCCTCAGTCCCCACTGCCGGCGCATTCGAAGCCGAAGCTGGGAGGTTTCCTGTCAGCGATCAAGGCGCTATCCCCGAAGATCATGGCGGTGACGGAGCAGGAGGCGAACCACAACGGCGGCGCGTTCCACGAGCGGTTTGACGAGGCGCTGAACTACTACGCGTCGCTGTTTGACTGCCTGGAGCGGGCGGCGGCGGCTCAGCGGTGCGCGGGGGTGGCGGAGCGGGCGCGGGTGGAGCGGGTGATTCTGGGGGAGGAGATCCGGAGCATCGTGGCGTGCGAGGGGGCGGAGCGGAAGGAGCGGCACGAGCGGGCGCGGCAGTGGGCTCAGCGGATGGAAGCGGCGGGGCTGGAGCGGGTGGGGCTGAGCTACAGCGCCGTGATGGAGGCGCGGAAGCTGCTGCAAAGCTGCGGGTGGGCGGGCGGGTACGAGGTCAGGCACGACGCCGACGGTCACTGCTTCTTCTTCTGCTGGCACGAGAAGCCTCTCTACGCCGTCTCCGCGTGGAGGCCGGCCGGACACTGGCCCAGATGAGCTCGCGAATTGTCATCGATTCGCATGCAGTTGGTGTTATCTATCTCTGTGCTGCATGGCACCACGAGTTACGGCCCAAACTTGGCTTCAAAATAAATTTTACATAATTTCCATGAATTTTTTTAAAAAAATCCTTACTTGCACCTCACAGATTTCCCTAAAAATCTTTGCCTTGAATTTAAAATTTTTAATTATGTCTCCTTGGCTCGAAAATTTGAATTTGCAAAATTCTAAAATTTAGCGGTGTGATGTTTAAAAATATCAAAAACCCTTGTGGGCAAAACCTTCTCAGTTTTAAAAAATTAAACTCAAATCAAAATTTAATTTGCAAATAAAAAATTTCAAACCCTTCCTTTCTCTCTCCCCTCTCGGACCAAAGTTCTCCCGCAAGCCCGGCCTCCTTCCCTCTCTTCTCTCACGTCGCCTGCTCTCCCTCCTTTCCCTTCTCTCCTGCGGCCCATGTAAGGTTGAGGATGACGACTAGGTCGAGGGGAAGGTGAATAGGTGATGTTAAAAAAACTCTTCAATTTCTAAGACTAATGAATCAACGCCTACATCAAAATCTAAATAATGTGTGGAAGCGTAATTTTAAGATTTTGACAATTAAAACCTAATCAACTACACTCACTATGTACACTAACTATCTATGTCTCTTAGCGCTAACTCGCAATCCTAAAAACAAACAATCAATCAATTCGTGCAACCACAAGTCGATTAAGGACCAAATCCTTAATCCTCGCTCGAGTCGATTAAGGACCAAATCATGTGTCATATTTCTGAACTACCAATCGTGCAACCACAAGCTAAAGTATGTGTGCGACCTAGCCAAATAATTGTTGAGCTCTCACATGGCACCTGCGCATAGATGTAGGTTGGAATTCTATAATCGAGAAGGATGGTACACTCCCTAACAACGGCGGTCCCTCGTTGAAAATGTAGTCCCATAACGGGTGCATTCTGAGGGTAATCCGCAACAATCGCTGTCCTAGTGTTGGGGGGTTTCACCTAGGAGCGAGAAAAAGTGCCGGGGAGAGGCATTAGAAAAACCTTGTTATGATCATCTTAGTTGCATAAAGAAAGTGTGCTACTCGCTGATATTATGAGTTGATCATATCTTGTAAATAAAGTTATACAATCTCTGTAAAATATATATAATCTATTTAAATAGTCATGTCCCTGGTTATGAACATTATAAGAAATGCCACAGTTGGTTAGTTTTCACATAATACAGTTAATGATGGATACAGTAAGCCGATTGTGAAGAGGTGGATTGGGTGTGGTGCTTACGAAGTAAATATGGATGATAATTGCGAGGAGAATTCATTCTAATGACAAATTCAACTAAATTGGTCCCTTTATTTTGAGTAACAAATGCTAAGTAGGTTTGGAAATTTACTATGGTAATTACAATAAAACTTGCTTTCTGCTAAAAGAATCTTAAAGCGTTCCTTTGTCAGGCCCAACATCTATATACTTGCATTTGGCATAAGGGTTTGTTGAGTACTTTTGTACTCATGGTTGCTTAATACATGGATTTAGATGATGGAAGCGGAGATCTAGTGTATGGATACTTCTATGCGTTCGGATCCAAAAGTGAAGTCGATGGCTAGGACTAGATTTACAAGCATTTGGCAAACCATAGATACTGTTTTGGTTTATTTTTCTTCTTCTGCTATGTTGAAACAAACTCATTTAGTCTGTCGGCCCATTTATGATTGTTTATGTAATACTAAGTATTCCTTTTACTTACGTGTGTACATATGTATGCGTGTGTAGGTGTTATTCACCGTTATTACATTTGTATAAACTAGTTATTGATGTTGGGACTAGCTTATAATACACATAGCTATGGATGCAACCTATGATAATTCCTAGTAGGCTGTAAACGAGCTGAATTCAAGAGAGCCGAGCTCGAGCAAACCTAGCCTGCTAGGCTCGAGCTCGGTAAAAGCTCAAGCCAGGCTCGAGTTGGAGTTCGAGTTTGGACTTAGACTCGAGCTTAGCTCGAGTAAGCTCAGTTACGCTAAACAATTCAATATACACTATTTTTTAACAATAAAAAAATATTCAAGCTTGAGCTTCGTTTAAGCAATCTCGATAAGAGTTAACATATAATAATATTTAACAAGTAATTTATAAATTTATCAGGCCCGAAGACTATTCGAGCTCAGTTTGATGAAACTCGCAAGTTCAAGTTTAATTTCAAGTTCAGCTCATTTAAAGCTCAAATCGAACTTAGAGCAAACCAAACTCGAGTAAGGTGTGAGCATTGAGTTTTTTTTTACTGTTCTTATTCCTAGGCGTATGTACAGCATATCTCGTGCCGTATGTATTTTCCAATTGATGTGTGTTTGATAGTTTGGATTGGAGTGAAAAGGTTACGTAATTTTCAATCAAAACGGTACCGTGAGTACACGATCCAAAAGCTCATCGGCAATTTCTTCACGGCCTGCATGAATGCTCAGCTAGCCGCGAGTTGTGATATACACTCTCCCTTTCTAAATATATATCATTCTAACTTTTAAATTTTATTTTTAAATATATATCATTCCAGAATTTTGAGATAATTTTTAACTTTTTACTGTACACATATCTTTATAATTCATTATTTCCGATATTATTTATTACTGTGTACTGCCTCCATTCATGAATACATGTCATTCTAGCATTCAAATTTTGTTTCTAAATGCATGTCATTCTACAATTCAAGACAACTTTTAATTATTTTTTTCTTTACACACCTCTACTATTCAGTATTCTTATATTATTTATTATTAGAGTAACACACAGTATCCACGAGTAATAAGTATGCTGATGAAAAAGGACGATTTCATCATTTTTATATATATCTTGATCGACGTACAAAATCCTAAAACGTCATCTATTTATGAACATACCATTTAAAAATAACAAGTGAGATGATAAAAGAAGACAATTTAATTATTTGCATATACTCCATCCATTCACCTTATAAGTCTTATTTTTTTGAATAGTTTTGTTCACAAATATAAGGTTTGCATGTAGATTTAGGCAATATTTAGTACAGTTCCAGCTCCACTAGATTCGTAGACATGACGGAGCTGGGTATTCCTAACTCCCCTATATTCTTGGAGTTATAAGTATATTAAAAGTGTTTAGGTGGGTTATCTTATTTACATTTTAGACTAAAAATATAAATTTAATTCACTTTATTTTAGTCTATAAGTTTCAGATCTGAAATGAAACTAGAATCTGAAGCTCTACTAAGGCCCCGTTTGGCAACTTGGAACTGGACTGTTTCTTCTAGAATCTGAAATAAATCCAACCAAACGGAATAGGACTCGGAACGTTTCAAAGCGAATCGTTTCTGATTTTTACACGCCGTGGTCGAATCGGCTAGCAACCCGTTCCTCCGGATTCTGATTCTACCTGAAACGTTTCTACCAAGAATCCGGAACCGTTTCCGTTTCTACTAGAATCTGGAACCGTACCAAACGGGGCCTCAGAAACTATTCGCTTTGAAACGTTTCGAGTTCTATTCCGTTTGGTTGGATTTATTTCAGATTCTAGGAGAAACAGTCCGGTTCTAAGTTGTCAAACGGGGCCTTCATCTACATGAACTCATAAATAGCCCTTTTCCTTTCTCGACTTAAAAATGTAGCCAATCCTTTCTTTTCATCTTTTATCAAGTCTTCCTCTTCCTGATTGAGTCAATCAGGGATAGAAATTCGGATCAACTATGAGGAGTAGGGCTGCTGGGCAAGTGAATGAACTCTGTCCTAGGCATTTCCAATAAATTCTGAGAAGCGAGGAATCTTTTTTTTTTAAGGGAGATACTAGCGCTCGGACGTCCGATCGCTGTTCATTCTATCATACGTCTCTTGTAATATTTTTTTCTACACGTGCAACATTTTTTTTGAACGCTTGCAACATCTGTTTAGTGTAGCAAATTTCACTGTTTGTCGAAGGAAAATGTTGCACACGTATAAAAAAAATGTTGCAGTGTATCCGAAAATTTCGGACGTCCGGGTACAAGTCATTAGGTTTTTCAAGGGAAAATACACTACAAATGATATTGAACAACACAGAAGATGTGGGCCTCACTAGTTTTCCACGATGTGGGAGCACGGTTAGCCCTATCCTACCAGAGAACATCCCCTATGCCGGTTCTATGGGGCACAGCATGATCCCTATAGAGCTAGGGGAGCACGGCAACACTTCTATCACGCGATTGAAGAGGAGCTACCGTAGATAGAAGAGCACAGTATAGGACTTCCTTAGCGACGAAGCGGCCTAAAAAAATACAATTTCCTTATAAGGATATTTTTTTTACTTAAAAAAACTATGCAACATGCCAAAGCATATTATGGTTTGAGAACGCAAACACTGCATGTAGGATCAAGGATAACCGACTAGAGGGAGGTGAATAGTAGGTTTCTAAAATTTTCTATCCTAATTTCAATTTGTAAGATCACTAAGCACGAGTTGCAATTGTAACAATTTTAACACCAAGTACCCTTAGTGATCACTAAATTATCCCAACTACTCAAGTAGTCAAAATACAATTATATACTACACAAGATGCTCAAATTACTTGAATTTTAACTTTTCTCAAGAGAATAAGAAATGCAAACCACAATTGGTGAACACAAGAATTTATCCCGTGGTCACGGAGACTTGCCGGTCTCTCCTACTCCACGTTGAGGTGACTTGAAATCCTTCAAGCCTGCTCTACCCGCTTGAGCCTTTCTTGATCACTCGTGGTAGCTCTTCCCCACTCCGGGTAGGCGAGCTCCTTACCTTCACAACCGATTGGGTTTTCTCACAAGCTTCCTTGAGAAGATCACCGATTCCACACGCCTCCAAGCCGTCTAGGAGGCGGTAACCTCCAAGAATAACAAGTATTGACGCTTGTTTGGGGTCGAATTTGAGTGTCTAAAGGCTTACACTAAATACAACACTCAATTTTTCTCCTTACTTGTTCAAAATGTGAATTGAATGCACTAAAGAGAGGAGAGGGCTTTGCTAGAGCTCAAGTATCTTCAATGAGGACCAAAATCTACTGTAGAGAGCAGGTGGGAAGGTATTTATAGTCCCAACCACCAAAACTAGCCGTTTGAGCTTGAAATCTTGACCAAGTCAGGTTTTCCGGTGCTACCGCCCATGTAGGACCGGTAGCATCGGGCTCCATCCCAACGGTTGGATCAGAGCATTAAATGCGTTGCTAGAGGCCGTTGAGCAGTGGGTCCGGTGCTACCGCCAACTGGGACCAGTAGCACCGGGCCTCAATTTTCTTTTTCTGGTCGAAGAGGGTACTCTCTGAATTTTTTGCACCGGTCATTTAGGCCAGTGCTACCGCTACCCTAGTAGCACCGGGCTACCATGGGCGGTAGCACCGCCCTGCCAAAACTCCAAAATACATGCCTACTGGAAATTTTGCACTGAGCCAAAGGGGCCGATGCTACCGCTTCTCCGGTAGCACCGGGATACCATAGGCGGTAGCAACGGTCCGCCTGATACCCAAAATGCGCATGTCTCTGGAATTTTTACACCGGCCTTTGGGGCCAGTGCTACCGCTCCCCTGTTAGCACCGGCTACCATGGGCGGTAGCACCGCCCTGCCTGGTCCCCCAAGAAACCCCTCTCGGGTTTTTACACACCGGCCTTGGGGCCGGTGCTACCGCTGTCCCTGTAGCACTGGGATAGCATTGGCGGTAGCACCGGGTTTCCAGAGACTTTCTTTGAATCTTATGGAGTTTATAAAATTTGACCACTATATAACAATGCATGAGGGTAATTGTTGGATTTGAGCCTTTAGACCTTAAAATGATATCAAGATAACATCAAGACCCCTCTTAATAGTACGGTCCTATTTCTAGCAATTCGATCTTTTCTCCAAACTCCGAGATCGGTAAAATGACTAGAAAAAGGTCCTTAGATTTTTACCTTTGTCACTTGATTAATAATTTGATCTTCTTTTGCGCCATTCTCATTCTTCCATGATCATCAATCCATGAGACTAACCTATTTCAATATACTCAACGAAAATATTAGTCTCCTAAACATAATTGTTATTAATTACCAAAACCAAAAGGGACTTTTGAGGCCTAGATGCTTTCACTGCCCAAAATGCAAAGAAATTATCGTACATAAGGACAAGTACAATAGCAATACCCACTACTGATTAATATTAAGTTAAACGTCAGTTTGTATAATAACCGACTCTAAAAGTTGTCTCTAATTGAAAGTGCATCTAGGCCCCTTAATGATTTTGGTGATTAATGACAACAAGATTAAGTGACTAATGAGCTTTATGAGTATTGTGAACAGATGATTACGCTCATGGGAAAGTCACTTAAGAAAAGAGAACCCTCAAATCGAAGGAGAAAAGGCATCGGTTAAACTCGACGGTTGTATACGCATTTTTAATTTTATTTGAGTTTAATGATTGCCGTACTATAAAGAGGGATATATTAAGAAATAGCTTTAGAATGACTTAATGTGCTCAATGATGAATTCTAGTCTCAAAATGAGTCAAAGTATAAAGTCTTGGGGGCATTTTGTTCAAAACAGTTCGGAGTATCCGAACCCTGGTTCGGAATGTCCGAGTGAACCCCCTCGGTTGGTCTGGTAAAATTTGGGTTCGGAATGTCCGAAGTTATTTTCGGAGTATCCGAACTAACCCTCTCTGTTGGTCAAGTCTATTTTGGTTCGGAATGTCCGAACATTGGTTCGGAGTATCCGAGTGGAACCCCTCGGTTAGGTGGAGTTTATTTAGGTTCGGAGTGTCCAAATATTTTTCGGAGTATCCGAAGTGTTCGGACTATCCGAAGAAATGTTCGGGCTGTCCGAACTGAGTTGCTTCGTTGCCCTAAACGCACTCTGTTCGGACTATCCGAACATAAGTTCGGACTATCTGAACAGACTCGGGCACAACTCAAAACGGCTAGTTTTTGAGAGGCTATAAAAGCCTCATATCTCCACCTACCAGCCTCCAGAGCATTAACTCCACTCATACACAGCCATTGCAAGCCTCTAGAGCTCAAGCCCTCACTCCCTCTCAATCCTTTGATTTATGAATCTTTTGAGGTTGAGTGAGTTGAGAGATTGAAAGATCTAGTGACTTTGATTCATCTTGAGCACAAAAATCATTCTCTCGCGGATTTCTTGGCACATCTTTTACTCTTGGAGGTTGAGGACTCCTAGACGGCTAGGAGTCGCCAGTGAGCTCCTAATCTTCGTGTGGGACGCCGCCGGAAGTTTGTGAAGGTCGAATCCACCTCCGCAAGGGAAGGATTCAAGAAAAAGTAGGTGGATGCTTTGTGCAATACCTAGAGGATTAGGGTTGAAAGAGATCCCGGCTTGGTGCCGCCTCAACGGAGACGTAGGATCCCCTCAAGGATCTGAACTTTGGGAAAAGTTGTTGCGTCTCTTTGGTTCTTGGATTTCTTGTTTGTTCCCCTTTTGTGCTTAGCTTAATCTTTTGGGGATTGTAGTGATTGATAGCTTTTTGCAGTAAATCTTGGTGGGATTCACATTTCACAGGAAGAAGAAGAAGAATAAAAAGAAAACAACAATAATACCATATTGGGCTAGTGGGCTAGAAATTAGACATGGGCTTAGTGTAGCGCATCAATGGGACCAAACGTTACAGTAGCGCAGCAATGGGAACGGGAAGACAAAGAGTGCCGAGGCCATCTCAAGCTCTCAGCATCTCTCTCGGGAGTCGGGCGAAAGACGTACAAGCGGGGACGCGGGGTCGAGGTTGGGGCGCCGTGCCGGGAGTGGAGGAGCGAGCCACCGAGGCCAAAGACGGAGTCGACAGTCGAGGTCGGGGCGCCGCGCTGGGAGGACCGGATCACCGAAGGATCGAGGTCGGGGCGCCGCGCCGCCGCGAGGCCAGACCGAGGCCGAGGAGGCGAGGACCCGAGAGCTCATCGCTCGGACTGGAGGCCGAGGCCGGACGCCGAGAGCCCGGGAGGACCGAGGCCGAGGCAACGAGTGCGACGTCGAGTCGCCGACAGAAGGAGCGAGGACTGAGGATCGAGGAGATTGGAGTCTGGACTAGAGGAACTAGAAGGGGAACAGCCGAACGGAGGAACCGAGGATTAGGAAGACTCAAGAGTCAAGACCGAGACCACAGAGGCGGTGACCCACGGGCAATGGTATAATTTTCCCCGATCCAATCCAATCCCCAACACTCCACAGTGACGAATCTATTATTCTATTCATTCATCTATTCATTGTCCGATTGTTTATTCATCTGTTCCTTGTCTGATTGTTTAGTGTGTGTAATTCAATTTTTTTATTACAGTAAACTAAGTCCTAACAATGGAGAATCAAACGTTACACAATTTTTTCAACGAAGTACAAGTACTAGCAACCCACGAACCAACGAGGGCAATATGGCTCAACATGTTTTTAATCCCAATGAAATTGTTGTTGATTCAGCGTGTCGCAAAAAAATTGAAGATTATCCTAAAGAGATTAGAGATCAATTGAGGAGGGCGTATATGTTAAAGGTCCAACTTAGCCAATCGGGCATGCTTTGAACTCAAAGAAGATTCAACACGGGGAATCAAGATCATTTCAAGAACCATGGTACAAAAAGTTCGATTGGTTAGAATATAGTATGGAAAAGGACGCGGCCTTTTGTTTCTATTGCTTTCTTTTTAAGAAACCGGGACAACCTACTCATTTTGAGAGGGATGTCTTCACAAAAGTTGGCTATGTGAATTGGAGAAGGGCTATGGAAGGTTTCAAAGACCATGTTGGGGGACCTAATAGTGTCCACAATATTGCAATGCAAGATTGTGAAGATTTTTGCAATCAAAGAGCAAGCATAGAATATAAATTAAATAATTATAGCAAAGACTCTGAAATTGCATACAAGATTCGTTTGACTGCTTCTTTAGATTGTGTAAGATATCTCATAATGCAAGGCGATGCTTTTCGTGGACATGATCAAACTTCTACCTCCATGAACAAGGGCAATTTTAAAGAGCTATTGGAGTGGTATAAAGATAAGGTATCGGATGTGAATGCGGCATTTGAATTTGATAATGGAGGGAATAGTTTGATGATTTGTCCAGAGATACAAAAGGATCTTGCAAAATGTTGTGCACAAGAGGTAACAAAGGTAATTAAGGATGAGGTTGGAGATAGGAATTTCGCGGTGCTTATTGATGAGTCACGCGATTCGTCAATAAAGGAGCAAATGGCCATGATTATCAGGTTAGTCAAAGTACATATTATGTTAGTTGTACCATTTATGATTTGTGTTAAGTTCTAACCTTGCATTATTAATTTGGTTGGAATGTAGATTTGTAAACAAAGATGAGAAGATCATGAAAAGGTTTCTTGGTATTAAGCATATCACTTATTGTACATCGGTTGCATTGAAGGAAGCTATAGTTAGTTTGCTTGCTGATCATGATCTACCTATTTCTAGACTACGTGGGCATGGTTATGATGGGGCTTCAAATATGAGAGGGGAATTTAATGGCTTGCAAAGATTAATACAAGATGAGAGTCCGTATGCTTTCTATATCCATTGTTTTGCTCATCAGTTATAGTTAGTGGTTGTCACTATCGCAAGTTGTAGTAGAGCTATTGCTAACTTTTTCAATTATATTCCCTTGATAGTGACCACTATGAGTGCATCTTGCAAGAGAAAGGATGTTTTGATGGAAAAGCATCAAGAGAAAGTATTTGAGAAATTGGAGAATGGCATGCTTTTAAGTGAAACAGGCTTGAATCAGGAAACTAGCCTAGCTAGACCTGGAGATACTAGATGGGGCTCTCATCTTAAAACCTTACTTCGTATATATCAAATGTGGGAGTCAGTGCTTGAGGTTTTAGAGATAATATCTGAAGATGCATCATATCCTTCAGGTCATGGTGGAGCAGCAGGTTTGATACAACAGATGGAAAGATTTGAATTTGTATTCATCATGTATTTTTTAATAGACTTATTGGGCATTATAAACGAGTTATCAATTGCTTTGCAAAAAAGGGATCAAGAAATTGTAGAAGCCATGAGTTTGATTGTGGATGTGAAAGAGCGCCTACAAGACATGAGGGACAATGGGTGGGAGCCATTGTTTAACCAAGTCAAGTCCTTTTGCGAGGCAAACGAGATTGGTGTGCCAGATATGGATGATTTCATTGGAGTTAAGGGCAAATCTGCACGTCGGAAGCATAAGGTGACTTATCTTCACTATTATCGTGTTGACATTTTTAATGTTTCTCTTGATGCTATTATGGAAGAGATGAATCATCGCTTTAATGAAGTTTCTTCAGAGTTATTGGTATGCATGTCTTGTCTTAATCCAAGCAACTCCTTCTCTAAGTTTGATGTGGATAAACTTGTTCGACTTGCTGAGATTTACGCTGCTGATTTCACCATAACTGACCGTTTGTTATTAAGAAATCAGCTTCAAACCTTCATTCTTAATATTAGGAGAAGTGTTGAATTTAATGGTTGTCGTGATCTTGCAAAGTTTGCTGAAAAGATGGTTGAAACCGGAAAGAATAGAACTTTTCCATTGGTTTATCGCCTCATCGAGCTTACATTGATTCTTCCTGTGGCAACGGCATCAGTAGAAAGAATCTTCTCAGCAATGAAGATTATTAAGACATATTTGCGTAACAAGATAGTAAATGATTGGTTCAATGACTTGATGGTATATTACACTGAGAAAGAGATATTTAGAAACCTCGATAATAAAGGAATCATTCGACGTTTTCAAGAGATGAAAAATCGTAGAGTGAAATTGCGTCGTACTCAGTACTAGTGCCTTCGTAAGTTTTATTTCAATTTATATTTTATAAGTATTAACAAATTGAAATTGCTTTACTAAATTCTATATTTTTATCTACAGGTCGTCAAATGGTCGATGATCTGTCCTCACATATTTATGTCATTCTATCCATTAGCAAGGTACTATACTTGTTATATTTTGATTATTTACTTTGTTTCTTTTCTATTTATGTATGAATTTAAAATTTGGTTGACAAAATGACAAAAGACCGGTAAATATATCATTAGTATGTTTGTCTTGAGTTAAAATTTTGATATAGAAGCCTCTTTATTTTTATTCTGGATTCGTTACTGTGTATATACCCTAACAGTTTGTTGGAATTGCGGGGAATTTCAAAGAGCTACTGCAACTTTATGTAATGGGGTAGGCAGAGCTGAAACGCAACTTGCCTCGTTGACTGTGCTGGGCTTGACTTAGGGCATGTACAAAGGTTGAGCCCGACTCAATCTTCTAGGCAGTCCACGTCAGCAAGAGTCAATTTGCATACAAAGAGCTGTCTCTAAAACTGTCTCTTCATTAAATGCCCGATAATTAATTTTCTGCATATGCCTCTTTTATGGCAAAATCAATTGTAAATTTTTGCTATGTGTCTATTGTGTTGCCTCTTTGATGATAACAACTATATAAAATAAGATAGGGTGACATAAATTTTTTTTAGACCACATATATATAATAGTTTATCACTTCAATAGATAATAAAAATACATAATATGGTGATATCAAGTAAGTCTAATTGTTTTCAAACCGCTCCCATATATACTCAACTAAATCCTTCTTGAGTTACATATGGTGATATCAAGCAAGCAGTAGTCACAAGAAAGTATTCACATGACAACTTAATTGCAGACTACAAAATAAAAAACAAGTATTCACATGACAAATAAAAAGCCAAACGTCAAGCATGATGCCGATTCAGTCTGGTGCACGAAATTTCCATGAATTTCCCGTCCCGTCCGTCTGGTACTATATAAGCCACATTTGCCGAAGCATTGAGCAGCAGCTCAAAACACGCACGAACGCGGAGGATGGCCTCAAAAAGACTTGTTCAGCATGTCGAAGGACCCGAAGAACATCGCGAAGGGTGAAACTCCAATTCCATGCAACTAATTAAATTGTACTCATGTACATTTGCTGCAATTGATTGGCTTTATACACATGCAATTAAGCTCTTCGGTAGAACTTGATCTTCTTCCACAACCAATCCTACAAAGTGTCACGATCACCCTGCAAAAATAAATAAATTAAAACAATTGCAGTTTCAGGATGCATATATTGCTAAATAGGTGCTCGCCTGAAAAAAAACTATAAATCTATGCACCAATATAAATGAATACAGCAATGGACATATCATTATACTGGATGCTTGCCCTATTATAGATGCTACAGACACACATACTGAATAACTAATAACAGTAACAAGCAACGAAATAACTTGTAGGTCACCCTCAGATTTCGCGACCGCTTTCTTGTGTTGAGCTCATCAGGAGTCAACCTTGCCAAGGATTCTGCCATCCATTTCAAGATCATATCTGCATTTGACAAAAACCAGGAGGATGGCATTTAACACTTAACAGCGTTAGACCATGAAGCACCAAGCATTATTAGGGGCAAATAAAGAAAACAGTATATACCTCTCCCTTATAATTGTCGCAGTCTTCTCCCATGAAGGTTTCTAAAGGAAAAGTATATGATTAGACAAATTTCCAGACATTACATCAACAGAACAGAATTGCAAATATACTTCACATGGAATAAGAAACTGTTAAATTTGATCACATCAAAAACACTGAACAAACTTTCAAGACAAAGGCAATGCAGTTCTATACAGTACCTGGATGAATACTGAACAAAACTTAAGGACAAATATCTGAGACAGGCAAGAGTAAAGATCCTTGCGATAGAGAACCTGGCCAAAGTTTTCCAAGAATTTGAGACAATTTAGGAGACAGACAAGTAGCACAACCGGAATTTGCAACAAGACAATGGTAGGAGAAGGCTTCATTTGCGCAGATTTGCTGTTTGAACTGCCCTCAATAATGTTCAACATTTCTTCAGTCATACACACAAAAGAAAGGGGTTATGTATAGAATTTGTGTCCAAATTCACAATACTGCATCCTGGAATGTCCTGTTGTATCTTATGATATCTGAGACGTACATCAAGTCTAACAAAATCTTTCGCAACAATTAGAATTTAGACAGCTCTGGGATATTCTGTTGGATCTTGCAATAGCTGACAAAGCAAAACACTTCAACAACTCGAAAGTCTTTCATAGAGAAACTGGAACATGACATCTACAATGCAAGGCTGAACCATTTTATCAAAACTCACTTTGCTGGGGTAAGATATATTCTAACCCTTCACCATTAGAAATTTGACTCTTTTTCCCTTGGACCATCTGTTTACTCCTTAAAAAGTGTATGCGTCGAACCACATCAAGGCTGTCACATCTTGGAGAAAGATGATGGAGGCCTGTATTGTGTGATTACCACAGAACAGCCACTATAAGACAAGGGCATGATCTTGGAAATGCTCTCAGCGATTAAGGCTTCTAGTGATAGCATATCTTCACAACGGTGTCAATTCTATCCCGTTATCATGCTTTGTCAAAGACAGTTTTGGATGGAATTCTCTCATCATGTAATTATCAATCATCCAGTATTGGCTAATTTGTTTACTCCTTCATTTTTTGTTCATCTTTCTTTGTTTGCTTGTGTAGTAGTGCTTAACTGTTTCTAGATGAGTTAATTCGAAGTAGCCAAAATACTGCGTTGAGCAAGGGGAATCAACGAGTAACCGAATGGAGTTCGTAAGGGACTCACCAGGAGCGTGCTTCCCCGATGAAGAGGCGCAGCTGCTCGCTGGAGCCCCACGGCCGGCGATGAGGAACGGAGCGGCGTCCATCGCGAGGGGCTCGCCGCCGGCGAGCGCGCGATGAGGGCGGCGGGACGGCACGGCGGCGGCGACGCCAGCACTGCGGCGGCGGTGGTGAAGGTCGCCATGGGTCCCCA
Source organism: Guadua angustifolia (assembly GCA_036346375.1). Taxonomy (NCBI): domain Eukaryota; kingdom Viridiplantae; phylum Streptophyta; class Magnoliopsida; order Poales; family Poaceae; genus Guadua; species Guadua angustifolia. Next base: position 46,414,503 of record CM070521.1, read on the forward strand.
CGCCTAGGGTTTTGGTCGGCGCGTTTTTGGTTTACCCGTTTGCGTCAACCCACAGCTAAACACAGGAGGACAAATTAGCCAAATAGATCAGAAAACCGCAACAATCTGAGTAGAATTACGCACCTTGTAGCGAGCGTAAGGTCGCGAAGATCCCTCGGCGGGACGGAGAAGGACCCACTGGTCGTATGGCGCCGCCGCGAGGCTGGCATCGCCGTTGATGTCCTCCCCCATTTCCACCTCAAATCTGCACCGAGCGAATCAAACCAAATCAAAATCGCTATGAGCCTGCCGAATTGGGCGACGGAATCTGTGGGGTGGAAGCTTCCTCACCTCGCCCGATTTCGATGCGCCGGCAAGCTCAAATCCGCTCCCTTGGGCGGCGGGGGCGAGGCGCGCAGTTGGTGGCGGATGAAGAAGCCTCCGAGTGGACGCGCGAGGGGAAGAGACGCAGCGGATCGCGCAAGCAGACGCTAGGGCCGGCTGGTTCTGCAAGGGGCGACTCTAGTGTCGATGTTTTTCCGATCCTCACGCCGAGAGTCGATGCTACGCGAAACATCGATGTTTCTCTCTCTTCTCATCTCTTTCCTCCACATCAGCATTTTTATCTATATGACAATTTTTAGGGCCAGCAATCAATGCCTATTGTACATGCCCTTATGAAAAGGCACGCGTACGGCCGTCCCGTGACGAAGACAAGACAGCGACACTGCGACAGTGGCCAACAGCCTTTTTCCATTAGGTTCTCACTTTTCACGGGCTTTCGTACGATCCATCGAATCGCTTAACACCGCTGGTTAAAGTGGTAGCATCCGTCAACTACGGGTCTTCGGATTTTGTATCTTAACTGCTCCTTCCTTCTGTTTATTTTTATAAGTTATATTTTGATTTTATATAAGAATTAATATTGTATTATAATTAAGAACAGTAGAAGAGAAAATAACTAAGGTGCCTCCTTACTTAATTGTTTTATAATTGTGTGGATAGTAATAAATAAATGCATATGATTGGAAGAGAATAAGCAGGGTACTTATTAAAGCCCTATTTATTTTTACACACCGTGGTCGAATAGGCTAGCAACCTGTTCCTCCGGATTCTGATTCTACCTGAAACGTTTTTACCAAGAATCCAGAACCGTTTTCGTTTCTTAGAATCCTGAACAAATGCACTAAAGCGGGGCGAAGTTTCAGATTCTTGGATGAGCGGAACATCTTTGAGACAAATCATCTCTACCCGGGTACATAGCTTCATCCAAACCATGGATCCACGAATTGTTGACTCGCTCTAGAAAAGAGCTTCGTAGTTGGGAGCTCTGAACCGATGATCGATATGAAAAGTTTCGGAAAGAAATTAGAATGGAATAATATGGATTCGTAGAGAGGAACAGGTTGCCAAATAATCACAGCGCTCCTAATCAACCGTGTGCCGGTTGGCTCGGGTCGGCTAAGTCGGTTGTAGCGGTACGGCGGCAATTCACACTTTCACAGAAACCCAAGCTTCGCGGAGTAACTGTAGGTTTTGATCTCTACTGTACAAAACAAGAGTTTCTTTCCGTATCATTTCATTAAAATTACTTACCTTTGCCAATACTCTTTAATTACCTACATTTGCCACTGCTCTTTAACTACCCATCTTTTGCTACTGTTAGTGCTCTTTGCAAATAAACTTTTTATCGCAAATTTAGTTTCAACTATTGTACATTCAGATTGAACATAATTATTCAGACAAGGTTAGTGCTTTTTACAAATAATTTTTTATCACAAATTAAGTTTTTGTTGCAACGCGCAGCATATGACTAGTCTCTACTATATAAAGTGAGAGTTTCTTCCTACGTCACTTTATCAAAATTACTCACCTTTGCCATTGCTCTTTAATTACCCATCTTTACCCACATCACTTCATCAAAATTACTCACCTTTGCCACTGCTCTTTAATTACCCACATTTGCCACTGTTTTTAATTACCCACCTTTGCCACTGTCAGTGCTTTTTGCAAATAAACTTTTTATCGTAAATTGAGTTTTAGTTGCAACGCACGGGCACATAGCTAGTATGCTTAAAATGTGGGTTAACTGAGCTATTAGAAAACCCATTTGCTTCTGTCCGGATTTGTGAGTAGTATGGTGCTACAATAGATGCCAGGTATTTTTTGCACGGCGAAAAATTAGCGCAATGTTCTCGGAAGATGTGAAACGTACGTTGTCGTTTGATCAAACGGTTCGCAAGGGACTGTTTAAGTTAAAGTCCACATGGACAGGGGCGGAGCTAGTCCAGATCTCAGCCTCGAGCCAGGCCACACCTTTTTAGATTAATCTACTAATTTTTTAATATATTTTATATGAATTTTTCATACCAAACCTCGAACTATCTCCGCCCCTGTCCACGGGACAGCACCGGATCCGCGTCCGGGTAGACCTACGTAAGATTGTCATATCAGGATGATAAGAGGCATAATCGTTTATGGGCTGCAGCGACCTAGATTGTAGGATAATGATCAAAAAGCGGCGGATCAGATTTTCTGAAATACCTTAGCAAAAGTATTGTGCCAATTTTCTTATGTAACAAGTTGCTGTAGGAAGTCACTGTTGGACGATTGGAACAATCTGTTGGCTACTCTAAGAGCTAGGAACGCTTAAGTTACAGCATCACAGGAACCTATTCGTTGTCTGTGTATAAGGTGACTGATCTTTCCTTAATTTTAAGTTGCATCAATTTTTAAGGTTATTCGTTGGATCAACTCAGAATTACCGACCAACACACATCTCAAAGCTAATCTAATAGCCAAAAATCGGCTTAGCTAAAAGAGATAAACTTTACGAGTTACAAACTGCAAAACCGAAAAACAAAAACTCAACTATGTTGGAGAATATCACGTTGGAAAGCATATGTTAATGACTTGAAATTAGCTAAAAAAAGACCACCGTATTTACCACCGTATCTTCGGATCACCGGGATCGAAACAAGGCATGATTACAAGACTACGGCGAACAAATCAAACCATCATACACGGAGTACTGCGTAGTATATAGAAGGGCGAAGGATCCATTTCCTGTGAACATGCTAGAGGACTTGATTCCTCGCATGTACGCGAGATTAATTAACGATTGGTCCTCTCCATGGACAGATCACCGGTTCACCGGAATCAATACGCACATCGCAAGCTAAGAACCGAATTAACTCACTGATACCTTCATGAATAGTTATTGTTTTGATCATAAATAACTATAGTTTTAGATATCGGCAAGGTAATAAAGTTTTAAAAGATTGATTGTACGATAATTATTTATGATCAGAACGAGTAGAACCAAAACCAAAACACGACGTTGTGATCGGAAGACCAAAACGACAACTATTTATGATCGGAGGGAGCGAGGAGAGAACAACAACGGCAGGTAACCGGTAGGTACAATGGATTAATGATTAACACGTAGACCGTTATATTCAAGGCCCATGCATCATCATGCGCGTAAACTCGTCGAAGCAGACGAATCCATCGCCGTCGGTGTCCACGCCGCCGATCATGCGTCGGCAGTCGTCGACGGAGCACCGCTCGTCGCCGAGCGAGGCGAGCACGGCGCGGAGCTCCTCGGCCGAGATCCTCCCGTCGCCGTCGGCGTCGAACACCGCGAACGTCTCCTTGAGCTCGCCCTCGTCCGCGGCCGTGGCCGCGACCTCCTCCAGCACGAGGCCGGGCTCCGCCTCCGCGAGCATCTCGGCCAGCTCCTCCTCGCTCGACACGACCCTCCGCAGCGCCACCTCCAGCTCCTCCCGCGTCACGGCCACCAGCTTCTTGGCCCCGGAGGCGGACGCCGACGGCGGCAGGACTGTCCTCGGCGTGGTGACGGACCCATCGGACGACGACGACGACGACGACGCGGTGGAGCCGAAGGAGCCGCTCTTGCCGTTGCTTCTCTTCCTCACCTTGCTCTCCTTCTTGGAAGACGAAGAACCGAAGAAATGCATCAGCTTCATGGCTACCTCAGGTGGTTGGGTGTCGGATCGAATTGACGAGGTAGGAAGACTTGAGGAAGGAGGGAGGAAGGTGGCGAAGAATTATAGGCGAGGCAACTCGATCAGGCAAGTGAGCTTCCGCGAAGCTTCGCTCGCGGGAAAAAAATCGTCCGGCCGGTTCGCGCGCTGGCCTACCTTGGCTGCCTGCGATTTATTCGCCTCAGCTTTGAAGATTTCTCTCTCGTCTGCACGACAGCGAGCTTTTATACGGCCTGACCTGTATGGAGCAGGAGCACACCAGCTACAGCACTTCACATCAGGTGAGGTCAAATCACTTGGGGTTTAACACTTGAGCTTTCCGTCGAAAACAACCTAATAATATGACAAAAAATTTCCTTTATATCTATGTTGCGTAACTCTTAAAGCAAGTAATCAACGTCTATTTTAATATCCGTGCAACTTTAAGATGGTGATGTATAAAAACACCTCTTGGCTATTAATTTATTGAGAGTATTTCTACTATTTTACTATCCGTAAAAATATAAATAAATATTAATTAATCTGATTCATCGAATCGAATCGAAAAGAGTGAACGGAACCTGATATAAATTTGGATTTTGTTGATCACTGTGTAATCCAGCGGGTAAGGTAATGACACTATTCAGCTTAAACTTTTATCTCAGAGATTGGGACTTCTTGGGTCCATCTCAACAAGTCCGCAGCATCTAATAGCTGGGACCATTTCAATAGTAAATCAACATCAATATTATAACTAGGCACACGGGATATATACGCCAACTAATACAGATATTTACATTGGTGTCATGTCAATCATTTATATGTTTTATCAGGTAAGATTTTTAATGATACGAAAGAGAGAAAGCGAGTATAGTTATCTCTTTGCAAAGATACAACCATACAGACAACATAAAACACTAATACATAGGTTAATTATCGTCTATAATAAACACTTTTTTCATGCTATATTTAGGCCCTGTTTGGGAGAGCTCCAGCTCAGATCTGACACTTATAGGCTAAAATAAAGTAAATTAAGTTTATATTTTTAGTCTAAAATGTAAACAAGATGATTTACCTAAACACCGTTAATGTATTTACGACTTCTAGCTCCATAAATTTCTGAGCTAGAAATACTCTTCCACCAACTCCATGATTTTGGTGGAGTAGAATGTCCCAAACACCCCCTTAAAAAGATTGTAAGATCTCGTAAACCTTAAAATATCATCTAATTGTAGAATTAAGTTGTCATTAATTTTGTCTAGATCGATGACATAGAATAAAATATAGACCCTAGTAATCTGATATGTATAGTACTGTACATACTCTTAAGTTGCATTATCAGTGGTTAAGTTTTGGTATCGTATACGACCTTCGGAAAACGTAGGCTACGTGTGCATGCGTGATGGATTTGGTTGACGGAAGGTGCCAAGAAACTTACGACGCATCACTACTCAGTTCTGTGTGAACAACGTGACCTGACAGGCTGCGTGACTTGCCTTCGATCGTTCGGGAGGAATTTCTGCTGCGTTACGCCTGCAGTAAGTGCCCCTAGTACTGAAATTTCGGCTGCATTACCCACAGGATCACACCAGTTACATGACCTTTATTAACCTTTTCCTGAGGTTCACTTTATTTAGGCTAAGCTTGTTAAGCGAGCGTTCCTGTCAATATCATCCTGCACTAGTTGTTTATGCTAAGCACTTTTACAGTGGATTAAAATCAATATAAGCCGTTCATTATTTCTTTGAATTTAATGGTTGAAATTAATTTAGATATAGTTATACTATGACATGTAGTATTGGTAGTAAAATTCAGAGAGGGGTAAAAGGGTAAAAAACTATGAATATTTGTCCTCTATGATAAAGTACGTCCTGTGATCCTGAATTCCTGATGAATGACGGATAAATGGATAAGAAGTCTCGGAAGATCATCAGGTATTTGATGATTCCAAATTGTGAACGAATTACAAAAAGTTTAAAATACCCCTGATGAATAGATATAAAAAGCCTAAAATATCCCTAAGAAATGGATGGTTAGATTTGATTTCTACTACCACCACTAACTATTTGTGTTATTTGACACGAACGCCATGGACTATGAACAAAATCATGGTAAGTACATGTGCATGTCACTGTGCAAACCGCCAATGTTCGCTTTCAGATTCAAAGGATCAAAAGCAAGCGACGGCGCTGCTATGATCGATGTCTATTTTTTTTGGCTTCCACAACGGGTTATCCCAGATTCCATTATTTCATAACGGAATCGAATTGTTACCAAGTACTACCAATCACCGATAGCAAGAAGTCCTACCATCCTAAGCAGAGCAAGAGCACCAAGCAATCTTATTCTTGCTGCTCACAAAAGAGTGGGACACAAGCAAAAGGGAAACTGCTGAAACTATTACAGCAGGCTAGGGATTCTCTTTCGTTTTCATGGTTACACAATCTAGAACTTCAGCTCTTTTTGTCACCGCCATCCTTTCCAGTTGGGTCTTCTATGCCAGCAGCAGGAATGGAAGTATCCTCTTTTCTTCCAAGCAGCATCCTTCTTCCAGTAGCAGTACCCTCTCCTCCATTAGCTTCAGCATGTTGCTGCAGAGCTTCAACTCGGATCACTTCTGCTCCTGTGATGATTTCCCCCTTCATAGTTTCTCTGTAGAGACCTGCCCCATATTTCAGAAAGGTGCAGAAATAGCAGATGATCTCGGCAGGAGATCCAACTGTGAACTCAGCAGGAGATCCAACTGTCTTGTTATCAATACAAGCCATATTTCGAAGCTTCCAAATTGCCCAACAGACAGATGATAAGCCCTTACATGAATTTTTTCCCTTAGGGAAAGAAATGATTGATTTACCAAAGATATTGATCAAAGGATGTAGGACGACAATTTGCACCTATCATTTTGCCAATAAAGCTTCAAATATATTTTGCCACCATACAACCAAAGAATAAGTCCCTATTTGGATGAGTAGTATTCTTTAGGAGATTTTGAGATTTAGTTCAAATTTGAATAAGATCTTAAAACATTCCAATGAAATACCCCTAATTCAAACAACCCCTAAGTGAATGGTTGTTTCAAGTTCGGAGCAGAAACTACAACAATTATTCCCTTGCCATTTCCTTTTCAGAAGGTTATCTGTTGTTAAAATGGCATTTCTCCAGATCAACGACATGAAGATTTTAATTTTAAGAGGGATCTCAAAGCATTTTATGAACACATGATCTAGCAGGGTTTTGTTAAAATGTTTATATACTGATGTATTTATAATGAGAATTACAATTGTAATACAATTGAAATCTATCTCTAATTCAATTGGATTTTATTTTGAATTTTATCCCAACACTCTCCCACGAGATGAGATAAACATATCAATCACGCCCCATCTTGTTACATATTATGGCACCCTTGTTATGACCTAACTCTTTAGTAAAGCAATCAACCAATTGCTCAATTTATTTGACATACTACAGCTTTAGAATTCTATCATCTAACTTCTCCTTGATAAAAAACCGATCGATTTCAACATGCTTAGTACGATCATGCTATACCGGATTATTAGCAATGTGGATCGTAGATTTATTGTTACAATGCAATACCAAGAGATCACTCCTCAATACCTGAAATTCAGACAATAGCCTCTTCATCCAGATTATTGAGTCACAACTTTTTGCTTCTTACTCCTCCATGACACGAGACTACTCCTCCATGACACGAGACTACCGCCCATAAAGATGCAATATCTAGATGTAGGCTTCCTATCATTTATACTGCTTGCCAAATCAGCATTCTTGCTTAACCAAACCCTAGGGCTACTCTTCTAATATCGTTGGATCCGAAAGGCAGTATCCATATGTCCCGTTCTAGTAGCCCAACGCCAATAGTATTCTGATGATATAGCCCTCCCTTCCTCCTCCCTCTCCATCACCTCCACTGCCTCCCTCCTTCGTTGCCGCCACTGTCACACTGGTTGTAGCTCTACGTGCATCCTTCCTTGCCTTCATCTCCCCTGTGGCCAGTGGAGAGCTCGCTGCCTCGTTGTGCCGCCGGCTCTCCTCCCTGCCAGCTACCCCACTCAACCTAATATTCTCTCCACCCTCGCCTTATCGTCCCGCCCTTTGCCGCCGCCACCCTTGTTGGGCTGCCACCACCTCACCCGCCCTTTATAGTCCGCGTGGGGGGGGGGGGGGGGGTGAACTTTAGCGATAGCGATGAGGAGAGAGAGACACAGAGGTTGGAGCGAGAGAAAGATCAGGGAATAATATACCATTGCAACGGTACACTCTTCCCTAGTTTTTCTCCTTGAATAAATGCAGCTTGCTGGGGCTGGCCTGCCTTAATAAAACCTTCGATTATGCTTTGCTGATCAACGTGGAAAATATTATTGTCCGTAAGAAAATAACAGTTATTACATGCCGTGTATTACAAACGGTTTAACAATTTACGCTGTTCACTGTTAGGCATGGTGCCAGCGAGAGAGCCAGCACAAGACAGTTGACAGCCAGCACCGAGGCCAGAAACACTACGGTCATCGCTTGATTCAAGAGAACATTATAGAGAAACCAAAAATTAACAGCACAACAGTATTAATGTATTATGCGATTAACAGAGGCTATTTAGATAATAGATGAAAATCATGTACTTGCACGACACTTGGATAATATACATTGAACATTACTTAGCAAACTTCAGACAGGAAAAACTAATAGAAATGCATATTCTACATGAACATCAGTTTCATGTAGAATTTCAGTAGCGTTCATAGCTCACAATTTAGCCACAGGGAGAGAGCTTCTTGTTGCCTGCACCACGAGGATTGTCGTCCTAACAGTCATCCCATGCTCTTGCTTTCTCCTCTTCAGCACCCTCGTCCTCTTGGGCTGACCTAGTGCCATGTAACATTCCGTTTTTCAATTCCCTGGAACTCGAATTTCAAAATCCGAACCTGTCGCAATTTATTTGAATTAATTTCAGCTTAAGCTAAATTTTTAAAGTCAACAAGAATTTAATTGGACTAATCTATACTTCAAATTAATTATTTCTTATTTTTATTGGGTTCCTTGTGTTTCATTTGATTTTTCTGTATTTTTGGGAATTTTTCCGGATTTATTTGCTATTTATTGAAGCTTATTCGGATTTTCTGATTTTTATTCAGAAATTATTTTCGAATCCTTTTCTCTTCGGGCCGATTTCTCTGTTCCTTCGCGCGGCCTGGTACTGTTCACCGGCGCGGCCCATTTCTCTCGCACGGCCAACACAGCAAAACCCTAGCACACTCATCGTGGATCGCCGATCCAACGGCCAGAATCGCGCCACTCCCACAAGAAACCCTAACCCTAACGCCTTTTTCCTCGCCATTGATCGTGATCCGGCGTCTCCGTCGGCCCACGCCACCTCAAAAGCCGCCGCCGCTAAGCCCTAGCCGCAGCGACCAACCTCTGTTCTCGTGCTGCTTTCACGCAACCCTAGGCTATAAAAACGCTCACGACTTCCGTGCCGTGTTCTCCATCTCGTCCGCCTTTTCTCAAGTCTCGCCGGGGACGCTCTCCATTGAGCGCACTGACCTCGCCGGTTAGCCCTTGTGTCAAGACTTTCCGCGCTCTATCTTCCCTCCGGTGAGTCTCCGGTGAGATCGATTGTATCATTGAGTTCCCCAGTGATGCTCTTTCCATTTCTCCATGTCCTCTTTCGCCGATTGCCGTCCGTCCGTCTTCACTCAAAGATTAGCGCCGCCATTGCCGCCCATTCCTTCGAGGGTTCTCCACCACGATGCGCAGGGCGATTTACCGATCGTACCACGCCCTTCGGTAAGCCCTGCCGCCCACGCCGCCGCCTACCACGCCATCGCTATGTGTTCGCCGCTGGCGCCACGCAAGCCATGTGTGCGCCACGTTGTGCCATGTATGCGCTTATGTCATCACCGCGACGCACACGCGTCGACCACACCATCGCCACGCTGCCACGCAGCGCCACCAAAAGACATAGATCTATGTGTCCGCCACGCTCATGCCACGTCGGCCATAGCTACTATGTGTTCGCCACGCACGCCACGTCCGCGCCACATCATCACCTCACCCATATCACAAGGCAACCCTCAGGCACCCGCCACGAGACCGAGCCAATGACTTGAGGACCCCACATGTCAGCGGTATTCATTTATATTTTATGATTTATTCCGAATTTCCGATTTCAGCCAATCATAAGCCGACACGTGTCAATCCTTTTTCATTTTCCTGATTTTCTCTCCCATTTAAACTTCGGAAGCCCCGTTCGAACTCCGATTCGAACGATTCAAATTTCTAAATTCATCTAAAATCAAGATCTATCTGTTGGAGTCATTTTTATGAATTTTTGGATTTTATTCATTTCTGTTTTATTTATTTCTTGCCTCGATTTGCGTGTTTCGCGTGTAGACGACGCAGCGGTTGAGCGAGCGGAGCATCCGGCAGAGGTAGCGGCAGCGGGAGAGATTGAAGGCAAATCTTCCTTGACCATATTGAACCCAAGTTTATGAACATGTTACTTTGCTTTAAATTATTGCATGCTTATTATTTGCGTATCGTACTTTAAATACTGTTTTAATGCTTAGCTATATTCCAATCTGGTTATGCCACATTGATATTCAACTTGACAACCTTTGACACCTTAGGAAAATTTATTTACTATACTTAATGGTAATCAATTTGTCATGGGACAAGAGAAAATGCTTAGTCATGCTTAATCACGCTTCAGAACTTACCATTATGGAAATGCTTTCATATTTGATTCAAATGGAATTGTGAAAATATGGCAATTGGTGTTGTCAGATTACTTTGAAAATAAAAGTGAAAAAAAATGGTTTAGACCGGGCGGATTGGTCAGATGGCGGCGCGGGATGCACAAAATTTTGAATGTGATTGTCCGCCCTAGTCAATTAAGGACCTATTGTGTTACCTTGGGCCATGCTATACAAGACAACCACATGTCTATTATGGGTACGACTGCTAAGTAATTTGCATGTATCGTTATTTGACTTCGCCATTTGGGTTGTGCGGTTTGTCGAGGGTACTTGCAAGGCGCAAGAGGGGCTTCAGATTGGGCTAAGTTAGCCCTAACAATGTGAAACCTTAGCGGTGAGCTCAGAGCGGATTATGCATTGTAAAGGCCTTGTCATGATCTCCTACCGACACACCAAAGGAAGTGTGTTAATTGCATGGCGACAAGGGTTGATCATGTCGTGTGGGTAAAGTGTACAAGCTCTGCAGAGTCAAAACTACTTGAGTAGCCGTGCTTCACGGATAAGGCAAGCGTGGAACGCTTTCACATAGTAGATTTTTCGGTTTTGGTTTTAAAATGGAAAAATGATGATTTGGTTTAAAATGAAAATGTGGTTGGGAATCATGAGCTGCTAGAGCTCCGGATCTTAGTTTGGCGGTTGGAGCCAACCAGGTAGTTGGAACCTGGAAAATTGTTATACTTCAAATTTAATTAATTATGCTATTTACATTTTGATTAAATGTTGCTTTATGAAATTATTACTTGTATTTAAATTTAAATTTCGCTTTATGCAAATGAACCCTATATGCTTCCTTTGTTTAAGCCTTGCATTTAGTTATTTGCATTAAGTTTCCGAGACTTGTTGAGTATGTTGCATACTCACCCTCGCTTTTCATCGCGGGGCTGCTTATTCCATAAAGCAGATGAGGAGGACAGAGCTAGCTATCCAAGAGCGTGCATTCCACCGTTCGACATCTGTGGTGAAGACTTTGATGAGGATGATGACTCGATCTTCTAGGGAGCGTACCCCAGTCGGTTGCATGTGGGCACATTGACTGGCTCTTTTTGGTTGCTACATTTCCGCTGTTACTTTCTCACTTAAGCCGTAAGGCTCGATACTTGTAATAATGTGATGATGATATTTACACTCTTTTGCTTTATTGCTGTCAATTACGTTATGATATGTCCGTGTTATCATCATCAGAGGACTGTGTGCTAGTTGTTCCCGGACTAGCACTGCTGAAACACGAGGGTCGGATTGGTAACTGGGTCCCCACAGAGGTGGTATCAGAGCCATATCGACTGTAGGTCGCAACCCTAGTTAGAATGGTCGTTAGAATTGCAAAATTATTTTCTAGATCAAACCAACAAACTGGTAATTAGTAGATTGTCTCCTCTTATCTTATTCTTAGGTTTTTATCTCTTCACTTTGCTGAAACATTATTTTGAGAATTAAATTTGATCTTATCCCCTGAAATTTCTTTAAGCCTTCGGTCGACTGCAAGTTCGATGGAAGGACTGCTAGAAGGATCAAGTTGACGGAAGATCGCTCAAAGGACCCCTATGAAGAATAAGTTATTAGTGCCCATATTTTCCCTTCTTCGCTTAGTAATCGGAGTTTATCGAGTTTTGTTACTTGCTTGTTGGGTGTATTGTGCACTTGCCCTAGGCATGGTGTTGCAGCCACCTTACGTTGGAATTTTGTTGCATGTCTTGCCTTGGAATGGCTACCTTCTCCCAGTCTCCTTACCTTTTGCTTTTTCCCTCTTGTCTTGTGCTTTTTCCCTCTCGTCTTTGCTAACTTTTCCTTGGCCATTGCTTCAGATGGAGGGACAGGGCAGAGGCCGTGGTCGCAGAGGCAGAGGCCGTGGTCGTGGCCCAGCAGTGCCACAAGAGCAGCAGAGTGACTCAGAGCAGGAGTTGCCACCGCCATGCTTTCAACCTCGATGGTCGATATGCAAAGAGATGATGGCGATGCACCTACCATCGCAGTTCGCACGTAACATGGTGAACAATCGCAGCCAAGACCACCTAACGCCAAGAGTTTCAAATTGGCAATGAAGCTTGGGGAGTTCATGAGGACCGACCGCCTACCTTCTCAGCGCAGGAGAGCCTTTGGAGGCGATTTATTGGCTTAGAGATATTGAGAAGAAGCTGCAGCTAGCCCAAAGGCGATGATCGCGAGAAGGTGCTTTACGCCACCATCGGTTGAAGGAGTCGCCTGCACCGGTGGGATAACTGCGGCCCATCGAATGCTCAAAGGACATTTGGGAGGAGTTCACCGAGGCCTTCCTGACCGCTCACGTACCTCTACCGGGATCATCGAGATGAAGAAGAGAGAGTTGAAGCTGCGTCAGGGGAACCAGAGTGTGTTAGAATACCTCAATCAGTTCACCCAGCTTGCGAGGTATGCACCTGAGGATGTGGCCACTGATAGTGCCAAGATCTGGAGGTTCATGGAGGGTCTGGACCCCGACATCAAGGTGCAGCTTGTTGCATTTGATTTCCCCAACTTTCAGCACATGGTGAACAAAGCCCTAGTGCAGGAGGATGCTTAGCGCCAGCAGCGAGAGTCACGCAAGAGGAAGATGGCTTTCCAGGCTCAGTAGGGAGTGAGTGGATCTCGTCAGCGCTTTCCACCTCAGCGAGGCAACAGGACGCCTGTCCCAGAGCACCTCAAGACACCTTCCTCTCGACTCGCCAGGCTTGCTCCGGGACCGCGGAAGTTGCTGGCCACAACAGAAGGGGAACACCAATGTCTGCAGAGTCCAAGGCTTTCACGCCACCGGGCTTGTCACTATGCCAACAATGTCCTCAGAGGCGCCAAATTTACACTCCGAGATTTTCACTTGGGAGCCACTCACCAAGACTCCACTCGAGGATCAGACGTGAGCGCCACACACCCCAGACTCAAAGCGGTCATTTGGGAGAGGCGGTCAACCACGTGATCGCAGAGGAGGCTCGAGATGCACCGACGTGGTTTTGGGTACGCTTTTGTCAATTCCATACCGCCACAGCCTTTATTTGACTCGAGCATCACATTCTTTCATTTCAAGAGTTTTGTTGATCGGTTTGGTTTGGAGACTTTGGTTTAAGAATCCCATGATTATTCAATCAACCGGAAAAGAAATGAAAAGTGATTTGTTGTGCCCAAGTGCCACCCTAGAAATCAAGGGGTAAAATTCATGCTAATCTCATCCTCTTGGATTCAAGGACTAGATGTCATCCTAGGGATGGATTGGTTGACGAAGTTCAAAGGACAAATTGATTGCGCCAGTAGAGCCATCACTCTCACCAATGCAGAAGGCATCCGAGTGGAGTTTAAGCCTGATAAGTCGTTGGGTGAGAATTGCATGTTGAACAAGTTGAAGGAAATCACTTTGGAGAGTGTGCCTGTGGTGAGTGAATACCCCGATGTATTCCCTGAGGATTTGCCAGGCATGCCGCCTGATCGGGAGATCGAGTTCACCATAGAGCTTGTTCCGCATGACCCCAATTTCAAGAGGCCTTACCGCATGCCGAATGAGCTCACGAGATGAAGAAGCATATTGAAGAGCCGCAAGAGAAGGGGTTTGTTCGTCCGAAGTTAAATCGCCTTGGGGAGCGCCAAGCTTTTTGTGAAGAAGAAGGACAACGACATGCGATGTCGGCCGACTCTGAGCTCAATGAAGTCACCATCAAGAACAAGTATTCCTTGCCCAGATCGACGATCTGCTTGATCGCTTGAAGGGTGCTTGTATCTTCTCCAAGATCGATCTGCGATCCGCTATCATCACCAAGATAAGGCCGCAGGACATCCCAAGACGACCTTTGCCACTCGGTATGGATCTGTATGAGTTCACAAATCATGTCCTTTGGTCTCGACCAATGCTCCAAAGATACTTCATGAATTTGATGAACAAGGTGTTCATGGATCATCTGACAGATTTGTGGTGGTCTTCATAGATGACATTCTCATCTATTCTCGAGGACGAGGCCGAGCATGAAGCACATTTGAGAATGGTTTTAGAGAAGCTCGGTCACCAAATGTATGCCAAGTTCAAGAAATGCGAGTTCACGGTTGTGAAGTTGCTTTCTTGGGCCATATTGTCTCTGGCTGGAGGTATCTCGGTGGACCCAGAGAAAGTGAAAGGAGTGCTTGATTGGAGGCAATTTAAGTCGAGTTTGACATCCGGAGTTTCCTTGGTTTAGCGGGTTACTATCGGAGGTTCATTGAGGATTCTCAAGGATAGCTATAGACCGCTTCACTCACCGCCAAGAAGGAGAAGAAGTTTGAGTGGATCAAGCTTACAGCGAGCTTTCGGGAGTTGAAGAAAAGGTTGACTACAAATTTCAAAGCTTGTGTGCGGACATCTGTAAGGGATTTGAGATCTATTGTGATGCTTCGAGGTAGGGTCTGGGTTGTGTGCTGATGCAGGAAGGCAAGGTAGTCGCATACGCCTCGCGGCAATTGCGACCACATGAGGAGAATTATCCAACCCATGACTTAGAGTTGGTCTGTCACAGTGCATGCATTGAAGTGTGGAGGCACTATCTCATTGGCAATCGGGCGAGATCTTTGCTGACCACAAGAGTTCTGAAATACATCTTCACTCAAGCGATCTCGAACTTGAGGCAAAGAAAATGGTTGAGCCGATAAAGGACTATGATGCGCATACATTACCATCCCGGTAAGGCGAATGTGGTTGCCGATGCTCGAGCCAAAGAGTTATCGCAACACTTTGAGGATTCAAGAAGGACACCGCTTCTGCATGAGGAATTTCAAATATCAATCTGGGGTTGGTAGAGGAAGCATCGATTCTTGTCTTTGGAGATTCAACCAACTCGTGGATCAAATCAAGAAATTGCAGAAGTTAGACAAGGAAGCCGCGAAGATCAAGGAAAGGATCAAGGAAAGTAAAGCCCCGGGATTCTCAGAAGATGAGGAAGGGACAGTTTGGCTTGGGAAGAGTATCTATGTGCCGAACCAGAAAGAGCTCAAGCGCTTGATATCAAGGAGGTGCATGAGTCAAGATACTCGATTCATCCCGCAACACCAAGATGTATCATGACCTTCGAGGTATTTATTGGTGGCCGAGAATGAGGAAGGAGATTGCGAGTTCATAGCTATGTGTGATGTGTGCCAATGAAAGTGAAAGTCGAGCATCAAAGGCCAAGCAGGTTTGTTGCGACCATTGAAGGTACCGAGTGGAAGTGGGAAGAGATTGGGATGGACTTTATCACAGGACTTCCGAGGACCAGGTCAGGCTATGACTCGATTTGGGTTGTCGTGGATCGACTGACGAAGGTTGCACATTTCGTCCCTGTGAAGACAACCTATAAAGGAGATAAGTCGGCAGAGTCAGATATGTCTCTTTGATTGTGTATGCATGGTGTGCCCAAGAAGATTGTTTGGATCGGGCACCCAATTCACATCTAGATTTTGGCAAAAGTTACAAGAAGCATTAGGCACCAATCAATTTCAAGATGCCTTATCACCCTCGCATTTAATGGATGATTGAGCGGTGAACCAAATTCGGAGGATATGTTGAGAGCTTGTGCATTGTCCAATGCAAACGGTTAGGATCGAGATGTTGCCATATCGCGGAGTTCTCCTACAACAACAATTTATCAAGCCACTGCGATGGCACCATTTGAAGCTTTGTATGGAAGGAAGTGCAGACACCCTCTCTGTTGGCACGAGACAGAGATCGCCAAGTCTTTGGTCCGGATATTCTGCAGCAGGCTGAGGAACAAGTGAAGATGATTCAGGAGAGGTTGAGGACAGCGCAGTCTAGGTAGAAGAGTTATGCAGATAATCGCAGAAAAGCGTTGACCTTTGCTCCTGGCGATTATGTGTACCTGAAGGTCTCCCCTCTCAAAGGGATGCGCCGGTTCCGAGATCGTGGCAATTGGCACCAAGATTTATTGGACCTTTCCCAATTCTAGCCAGAAGCGGGGAAGTAGCGTATCAGTTGGAGTTGCCACCGCAACTGTCGAATGTGCACAATGTCTTCCATGTGTCACAGTTGAGGAAGTGCCTCAGAGTGCCAGAAAGTCATATGCAAGTTGAAAATGTTGAGCTGCATGAAGATCTGACCTACCCAGAGTATCCAATCAGAATTCTGGAGGAAGCTGAGCGCAGGACAAGGAACAAGGTGATCAAGTTCTGCAAAGTGCAGTGGAGCAACCATCCAGAAGAGGAAGCCACCTAGGAGCGCGAAGAGGATCTTCGAGCGGAGTACCCCGGCCTTTTTCCCTGGTTAGTCCCAAATCTCGGGGTCGAGATTTCTTGTTAGGGGGGGAGGTTTGTAACATTCCGTTTTTCAATTCCCTGGAACTCGAATTTCAAAATCCGAACCTGTCGCAATTTATTAGAATTAATTTCAGCTTAAGCTAAATTTTTAAAGTCAACAAGAATTTAATTGGACTAATCTATACTTCAAATTAATTATTTCTTATTTTTATTGGGTTCCTTGTGTTTCATTTGATTTTTCTGTATTTTTGGGAATTTTTCCGGATTTATTTGCTATTTATTTGGATTTATTGAAGCTTATTCGGATTTTCTGATTTTTATTCAGAAATTATTTTCGAATCCTTTTCTCTTCGGGCCGATTTCTCTGTTCCTTGCGTCTTCTTTCGCTCATCTGCGCCCATTTCTCTCAGACGGCCAACACAAAGAAAACCCTAGCACACTCATCGTGGATCGCCGATCCAATCGGCCAGAATCGCGCCGCCACTCCCACAAGAAACCCTAACCCTAACGCCTTTTTTCCTCGCCATTGATCGTGATCCAGCGTCTCCGGCGTCCACGCCACCTCGAAAGCCGCCGCCGCCAAGCCCTAGCCCCAGCCGACCAACCTCGCTCCTCTTGGCTGCTTCACGCAACCCTAGGCTATAAAAACGCGCAGACTTCCGTGCCATGTTCTCCATCTCGCCGCCCCTTTCCCCCTCAAGTCTCGGGTGGGACGTCTCCTACCGAGCGTCACGACCGCCGGTTAGCCCTTGTGCCAAGACTTTCGCGCCTCTATCTCCTCCGGTGAGTCTCCGGTGAGATCGGTTGTATCATTGAGTTCCCGTGTGATGCTCTTTCCATTTCTCCATGTCTTGTGTCTAATCGAGTCCTCTTTCGCCGATTGTTCGATCGCCGCCTTGACTCCCGCATTAGCGCCGCCGCCTCGTCGCCCATTCCTTCGAGGGTTCTCCACCGTCGACCGCGCAGGACAATTTGGA
Source organism: Guadua angustifolia (assembly GCA_036346375.1). Lineage (NCBI taxonomy): Eukaryota > Viridiplantae > Streptophyta > Magnoliopsida > Poales > Poaceae > Guadua > Guadua angustifolia. The sequence continues at coordinate 46,432,434 of CM070521.1, forward strand.
TCGCCACGCGCCCTTCCTAGAAGCCCCGAGCCGCCCACGCCGCCGCCTACCACGCCATCGCTATGTGTTCGCGCGTGGCGCCACGCAAAGCCATGTGCGCGCCACGCCAGCCATGTATGCGCTATGTCATCACCGCGCGCACATGTGTCACCACACCATCGCCACGCATAGCCACGCAGCGCCACCTCAAAGACATAGATCTATGTGTCCGCCACGCTCATGCCACGCCGGCCTAGCTACTTATGTGTTCGCCACGCACGCCACGTCCCGTGCTACATCATCACCTCACCCATATCACAAAGGCAACCCTCAGGCACCCATTTCACGTAGACCGAGCCAATGACTTGAGGACCCCACATGTCGGCGGTATTCATTTATATTTTATGATTTATTCCGATTTTCGATTTCACCAATCATAAGCGGCACGCGGTCAATCCTTTTCATTTTCCCGATTTTCTCTCCCATTTAAACTGAAGCCCTGCTCAACTCCGATTGAACGATTCAAATTTCTAAATTCATCTAAAATCAAGATCTATCTGTTGAGTCATTTTATGAATTTTTGGATTTTATTCATTTCTGTTTTATTTATTTTTGCCTCGATTTGCGTGTTTCAAGGTAGACGACGCAATGGTTGAGCGAGCTGAGCATCCCAGCAGAGGTAGCAAAGAATGGAGAGATTGAAGGCAAGTCTTCCTTGACCATATTGAACCCAAGTTTATGAACATGTTACTTTGCTTTAAATTATTGCATGCTTATTATTTGCGATCGTACTTTAAATATCTGCTTTTAATGCTTAGCTATATTCCAATCTGGTTATGCCACATTGATATTCAACTTGACAACCTTTGACACCTTAGGAAAATTTATTTACTATACTTAATGGTAATCAATTTGTCATGGACTGTGAGAAAATGCTTAGACATGCTTAATCACGCTTGTACCTTACCATTATGGAAATGCTTTCATATTTGATTCAAATGGAATTGTGAAAATATGGCAATTGGTGTTGCTTAGATTACTTTGAAAATAAAAGTGAAAAAAAATGGTTTAGACCAAGGCGGATTGGTCAGATGGCGGGTGCGGGATGCACAAAATTTTGAATGTGATTTTCCGCCTAGTCAATTAAGGACCTATTGTGTGTTACCTTGGGCCATGCTATACAATACAACCACATGTCTATTATGGGTACGACTGCTAAGTAATTTGCATGTATCGTTATTTGACTTCGCCATTTGGGTTGTGCGGTTTCTCGGGAGGTACTTGCAAGGCGCAAGAGGGCTTCAGATCTTTGGGCGGTTAGCCCTAACAATGATGAAACCTTAGCGGTAGTCGTCAGAGGTATTATGCATTGTAAAGGCCTTGTCATGATCTCCCTGCCGACACACCAAAGGAAGTGTGTTAATTGCATGGCGACAAGGGTTGATCATGTCGTGTGGGTAAAGTGTACAAGCTCTGCAGAGTCAAAACTACTTGAGTAGCCGTGCCCACGGATAAGGGCAAGCGTGGAACGCTTTCACATAGTAGATTTTCTGGTTTTGGTTTTAAAATGGAAAAATGATGATTTGGTTTAAAATGAAAATGTGGTTGGGAATCCGCGAGCGGCTAGAGCTCCCGGATCTTAGTTTGGCGGTTGGAGCCAACCAGGTAGTTGGAACCTGGAAAATTTTTATACTTCAAATTTAATCAATTATGCTATTTACATTTTGATTAAATGTTGCTTTATGAAATTATTACTTGTATTTAAATTTAAATTTCGCTTTATGCAAATGAACCATATATGCTTCCTTTGTTTAAGCCTTGCATTTAGTTATTTGCATTAAGTTTCCGAGACTTGCCGAGTATGTTGCATACTCACCTCGCTTTCGCGGGTCGCTTATTCCATAAAGCGATGAGGAGGACAGAGCTAGCTATCCAAGAGCGTGCATTCCACCGCTCGACATCTGTGGTGAAGACTTTGATGAGGATGATGACTCGATCTTCTAGAGAGCGCATTCTACTTTACTTGCTGTGGGCACATTGACTGGCTCTTTTTGGTTGCTACATTTCCGCTGTTACTTTCTCACTTAAGCCGTAAGGCTCGATACTTGTAATAATGTGATGATGATGTTTACACTTTTTTGCTTTATTGCTGTCAATTACGTTATGATATGTCTGTGTTATCATCACTGTATGACTGTGTGTGCTAGCTATTCCTGGACTAGTACGGTTGAAACACAGAGGGGTCGGATTTGGTAATCCGGGTCCCCACATGCCATCCTTGTACCAAGCAGAGTATGCGTCTTGAATCTTCTTAGCAGTTTTTTCTTGCCGTTTCACCATCATTTTCATCTCACGTAAGCCGGCTTCTTCTATGCTCGTTGTCGGCAGCCTATAGTCCAATACAGGCAAAAAGGCAACATAACAATTGAATCAGAGGGCCTGTTTGGTAGAGCTCCTCCGATTCTCGATTCTCTCGTTAGAAGTGATTCTCCGAGAGAAGTGATTCTGTCACGAAAGTGATTCTTCTAACTAATCCATAGGATAAACTCTATGGAGAAACCGACTCTTTGTTGGGAGTGAATCAGAAAGCAATTTTTTCAGCTCCCAAATAGTTCATTTTGGAGAATCACTTCACGGAATCACCCCGAAAGCGATTATCAGAAAACTGCTGTTTGGCAGAGCTCCACAGATTCACTCCGCAGAAGCTGGGAGCAGAGCTCTGCCAAACAGGGCCAGAGTCGTCTGATATGCTTCGCAAATACTTTCATACACTGTTAGGCCCAGACAATGCAAGCTATTCTAGGGGATAAGGCCTACTATTAGTTTAACATTCCAGGGGAAGATCTACTGATTTCTATCAGTAAATACACAATAGTATCTTCTTACTAGGGCCTTCTTGTCATAAACTATGGCTGCATCTAAGGAACACCTCTAAATCATATCTCAGCATCACAGCATTTCCAAGTGCATTTCCAAGTGTTTACCATCAAAACAGAGAAGAAATAATAGAGAGCTAAAAAAATGTTGTACTTTCAGCGAGTCATCCTTTTGACCCTTCCACGTACCAAATTTAACACAATGCCATGGGATGCTTTTTCTCACACCAAAGCAAAGTCTAAATCACCAATTGGTTTTGATGTCCAAAAACAGAACTAACAATGTAGAACATATGACAGAATAAACAAGGTCCATAGAGTAACATGGAGAAGCAAACATGACATAAAAACCAATTTCTAATTTATCAATGAATCTGCTTATTGTACGATGCTCAATGCACCAAGAGGTCAAAGCTCCTACAAATATATCAAAGCATGTATCTAGAGTGATGCATTAAGTGTTGTGACAAATAGTGCTCAGTCCACATTCTACCCTAACACAAGGTCAACAGCCAGAATAGTATAAAAACGAAAAGCAATGCAGTGTCCTGCAGGTGTGTAACACTATTTCAAACTTCAAAACATACCTGTAACGACCAGGCTGAAAAACTTGTGCTGCCATTCTTTCTCTTTCACTGGTTAGTCCCCCACCAACAAGACTTGCAGGTGCAAATATCAGGGGTTGGTGTTTGTGCTCATGAGCTTGTGAAACACTTGCTCAACCTTCAATCACGTCTTGAGCAAATGTTGCACAAGTGATTGGATCAGCTGGTTTGGAATATGGTGCACAGTTGGCAGCATTATGGTGCCATGCTTCAGCCTTTTTTGTACATTCATCAAGCAATTCACGAACAAATGCATCCCTGTCCTGAAACATCACAAACATGCAATTTTAACTTAACACAGGAAACCTCAAATGTACATAAAGAGTTTGTTCGAAACAGACATGCAACACAAGGGAGCCAAAACAAAAACAATATATGTAACAGTTTTTTCGGGTAGAAAAATCTACTGAGTTCTATGCTGATAAAGGCTCACCTTCACAAAATCTAATAGCCAAGGATTGTTCATAAATAACCACAAACTGTTCAAAACTCAAGAGACACTCAAGTAATATATTTTATTATTTCCCAAATTAAAAAAAAAACAGCGACACGAAGTACTTCCGAGTTCTGATGGTACACTGTAGGAGTTGCAATCATAATCAAATACATTTTAGGTCCATATTCAAGAAATACCATGTAAAAGTTTGTCAAACACAACTACTTTTAAACTTCGTACATGACTACTCATGATCTACTTGGGAGCTATTGTAACTCGTAATAAATCCATAGGAGCCTAAGGTCGGTTCAAGTTGAACTTTCCTCATTATATAAGGTAAAAACACATCCAATCCAAAATGAAAAAAGAGAGCAGAAACTCCATAAACTCCCACATTATCAGAAGAAACAAGAAGATTCCTAAACATATGCCACTGAAAGGAATCAGCCAAAGATGCCGCTGACAAGAACCCGCCGAGTTGTTTTCATTAGTTTTACCTTTGCTTGTCTTTCTTTAATAGCAAGAGGCATTTCTTCTTCCTTCTTTAGCATGTTAAGAAGGTCACAAGCCTACAGAGGGAAATAGAAATAAATCAATTTGAAGAACAAATGTTATTCTTAAAGCAAGCAATGACTTAGAGAACAGAAAAGAACACTCCAAGAAGCATAAAAGAATATGTCTTGCCACAGCAAACTAACCTTGCAGAGAGCCAATGAGATAGTAGCTAGCAAAGTCTGCAGCATAGAAAAAGAAATCAGAATCATAGCATAAGTTTCAACGGATTTATTGAACCAAAGTACAAGATAAGTAGATAATAGACTAACAGTATAAGCTTTGGAGAATGGAGGCACACATAGACAAGATCCCAAAAGCTTGGATCGACAAAATCTGAAAAGATTGATGTAGTCATTTGAAAACAAGAGATGAACTAAATAGCGTAGAAAGAGCGAAGAGGATTATATATTAGAAGACCTTATAGTGTGTGGGAGAAGTTTTATGGTGACACTGGCACTAAACAAAAAAAACACATGATTTTGACATGCACAAAAACGGGGAAATTTAGGGCATGTGATTGCTCCCCTATAGGTTTTCAAGAATCTAGCTAGACGCATCAAATTCATCAAACTCCAGACAAGCATTAGATTAAATAAATTAAACTATCTCATGTATAATTGAACAAAGCAAGTACATGAAAGCTATTTTTTAATTTGGAATATTTTGCAATATAGAAATCATGTGGCATTATGATTCAGCAAGCAATGTCAGATTCGAAGGTTTTGAACAAGTCACACACAATGCTAGATGGCTTCCAGATGTGTGATGCTAACCTCTCTTTCTTCCTCTCCATCAACCTCCAAGGCATCTTCCTCAGCTTTAATCGGAGCTGATAAAGCAGCTGCTCTCAATGATCGCCCACGCTTTTCCTTTCTCTCTTTGGTCTCCTGGAGCTTTGTCTCTGCAGCCTTTTGCCGCTTGAACCGGACACCCTAATCTCAACAATTAAGACAACAGAGTAACTTACAGCAAATTAATCGACTTAAAACAGGTTAAGCAGCCTATATGTCCAACATCTTGCAGGCTCAACAAGAGAATTATGTCCCAGATCATCGTGTTTCCTTGTAGAGTGCGACTTGTTCAGTGAATCCTTAATATTTTACGGGGGAAGGGTAATTCAGGCTCACCTTTTGCGCTCTTCGGTTTGCTCTTCGGTTTGCCATAGTATCAGGCTGCGTCTGTCTAGATAATTCAAGCTCATCCTCCGGTATAAGCCCCAACGCTTCACAGATAGAAATGAACTCCTGTCGAACCAAGCAAGCGGGTGAGGTTTACATGAGAAACGGGTGATGTGATTATGGAGTACCATATGAGAAATCACAAACGTGACATTGCAGACTGCTAACCTTCAAATGATCCTGTGATGCCTTAAGAATTGGGATCCGATCCTCCTGCGCAACCTTTTCAATCATTTCCCCAAGGCAGTACGGTACCTGAAGAAACCAACCATAAAACCGCAGGTATAACCACACGCTGCAAACGCAGATATGACGGGAAAATGGAGAGCAAACGCAGATGCGGGGAGGAGAAAAAGGAGAGAGGGAGGGACGAACGAGTTGGTATTTGAGGTTGGCGGTGGAGACGTCGTCCTCGATCTCGTTGGAGGAGAAGAGGGCGAGCTTGCTGACCATCTCGTCGCAGCGCCGCAGCACGTCGACCCCCTTCCGGATCCATTCCTGCCCCAAGCAAAGCAAAGCAAAGCAAAACCAAACCAAGCATGTAAGCGCTCGACGAAAACGAACACGCAGAAGGGTCGAAGGAAACCTGGTCGAGGGAGGAGCTGGAGGCGAGGGAGTGGAGGTGGGATGCCTCGTCGAAGAGGGCGGGGAGGGGGAGGTCGGCGTCCTCCTCCGGCCCCGGGTTCACAGCTCCCGCTCAGGGCCGCAGCGCAAGCAAGCCCACAATGCTGGGCCAGGCCCGGCCTGCCTCGGCAAATCCACTTGTTCTGCTCTTGCCATCGCTGGACAAGGGAAACGACACGACGCCAGCGCGTGTCCTGTCCACGCCTTCCGCTGCTTCTGCTTGCGCACGGCACGACGCAGCGGCCGCGTCTTCTCTAAATCCTCCGCCCCCCACTCCATGACCGTGATGCTCTCCGTCACCATGACCGCCCGCCCCGTGGGCGCTGCCTGCTGCTCATGCCGCCCCCGCCTCCCAGCCCAGGCTGCTCCTTCCATTTCCTCCTCCTCTCCTGGTACGGCTTTGTCTGCGCTCGCTCGATTATTTTCTTTCGCTCCTCGACTAGTGCTTTATTGTCTGCTGTTTTTCTGTAACTTGAACAGCGATTCATGGAGTAAAATCGGAAACCGCGGCAAGGTGGTCGCTACTCCACCCGTGCCCCATGATGCTGGCATCTGTCGCCGGTAGCTTGAAGCTTCTCTGTTCCATGCCTTTTTTTTTTTTTTTTTTGCCTGCAGTATGTTTGATGGAATGGCTCTCACATGTTGTATGTCCCGGTTGCAGTGGGGGGTCTGGTTGTTGCTGGAGCCGCACATGCTGCCGACCTAGGGGATTCTCTGGTGAGGGAGCATCAATTTGTTCCCTTCTTATTGTTCCTTACTTCATTAAGATAAGGAGCTGTTGCTCATGCCTGTGCCAAGTTTTGATTACAGTATGGCTAAACATGTCAAGACCTCGAGTACAATATACTACCGATTGCATAAGCTGTAGCCTACAAGCTACATATAGGCAATCTAAAAGAACAAGTCATGTATGGGAAAGAGCAATCAATCATATACATTTTCAGAGTGCTCTGAAACTACCTAGGCTATGTTTGGGCATATCGTTTCTTGCTTGCTGCATTTCTTGACAAATCTAAAAAGGAAAATATTTCTTTGTGTGCCATTACAGTGACGTTGTGGTAATCCCTGCAAACCACTTATTTTTTATCAGCTAGGACCACCAGGACTTTTCTTGGCTGACTTAAGCATCGGAGATTGGTTTGGAGGTTTGTTGTATTCGGCTGGGCAGCAAGCTAATGAGGCTGTTCAGGACCAATTGTCTGCTCTCAGTTTCACTAGGTCAGTTTTCTTTCTCTGCAGTTAATTTGCAGTAGACATAGACATTCCTTTTTTCTGCTTCCTGTCCATATCTCTATCTTCCTGACCTTCCTTTCTATTCTCCAGCTTGGCAGTAATTTTTGGTGCTGGACTTGTAACTAGTTTGTCTCCTTGTACACTCAGTGTTCTGCCATTGACTCTAGGATATATAGGCAAGTATAGTGGCAACCTTTTGAGATGTTTTGTTTGATTCCCCCGAATTGGTTAAGCCCTGATGGCATTGATGTAACACATTCTTTAAAATCTTTCAGGAGCTTTTGGCTCTGGAAAAGATCGAGCTGAGGTAATTTAAGACAACTAAGCATATTCTGGTTATGTAAGAAATTAATACTTATCTGTCATAATATGTATGTGCAAAAAGACGATCTGAACTAAGATTGGTAATCAGTAATTCTGAAAAAATCATGGATGTACATCTCATCTTACCCCATCTACATATAAAATTTCATGATCAAATTGTCTATGCTAGAAGTTACAAAAAGACAAATTTGAGATGCATTTGAACTTTTAAGTTTGTCAGAAATTTGTCTTTTTTGTAACTTTTAGCATAGGACGAATTTGATCATGAAATTTTATATGTAGATGGGGTAAGATGAGATGTACATCCATGATTTTTTTCAGAATTTTTCGAAACTTTTCTTAGTTGGATTGCACGGTGATTGCACGGGAGGGCTGATTGCACCACAGTCGTTGCCCTGAACTAAGACACTTTGTGAGTAATTAGACCCTTCTATAATGTATAAATTGAGTTGTTTTTTTCCTGTCTAGTAGGTCGTTGGAAATTCAGTTGCATTTTCATTAGGACTTGCAACAACCTTAGCCATCCTTGGTGTTGCTGCTTCTTTCGCTGGAAAGGCTTATGGGCAGGTAGGACAAGGACTCCCAGTGGCTGCTTCTGGGTTAGCAATCGTCATGGGATTGAACCTTCTGGAGGTAAATCACCAGCCAAAATGAAATTTCATAAACTGGAGTATGTCGAATTGTCAATCAAACTTCCTTTTTCTACCATGTTGCCTTGAGCCAAATAAATTACGAGCTGGTTTAATGGTTGTTTCTCTTTTTTTGAAAAAAATATACTAGTAAAAACCTGGTCACAATGGTAATTTGTTTTGATGAAATTTGTGTCTTCTGTATTGCTCATGTAATAGTAGATATAAGCACGCCACCCTAAACAACTTTCTTTTCTGGTTTCCTTGTATTTAACAGGTAGTTGTGTTACAACTTCCCTCATTTTTCAGTGATTATGACCCTCGAGCTGCTGCAGCTAACCTCCCTTCCAGTGATGCTTCCTGACATTATTGCTTATTTCCTACCAAAATACTATATATGGCATTATGTTTGTTTTAATCGTAGTCAATAATATCTTGCTTTTTCCTGATTGTATTTTATTGTCAGGTGTACAAGCATATCTTGCTGGCCTTACATTTGCATTAGCAGCATCGCCTTGCAGTACACCTGTTCTTGCTACCCTTCTGGGATATGTTGCCACTTCAAGAGTATGTGTTACAGGATACTTAGTTGGGCTCAATAATTTATTATGTAGCTTAAAGTTTAAAATAGGAAAATTGTTTTATACTTTTACCATGGACATAATGTTACACTTACTTTATCATGTTTGTTTGGTTAATCTGTACACATAGCAGTCAACATGGAGTATTGGCTTGCTTTAGCTTATTTCTTTTCTGATATGGTGATAAAGTTCTGTCACTACAACGTTTTCCTGTCAGGATCCAATTGTCGGGGGAAGTTTGTTGTTGACATATACAACTGGCTACGTTGCACCTCTTCTCATTGCAGCTTCTTTTGCTGGAGCATTGCAGGTATACATGTAGGAATTTGTTAAGTACAGACAAGATAGTGCCAATAGAATTGGAACTTTGAATTGCTATAAGACTTTTGATTAATAGCACCAGTCCAATAGATCAACCACACCTGCCTATTAAACTTTTAATGCTTGATAAGTTAATTTCCTTCTATAGGGTTTGCTGTCATTTAGAAGATATTCCGCATGGATAAACCCGATAAGGTATGTGCTTCTTAGTTCATAAAGGATCTTGAGGGTTTCCTGTTGAGTATAATCTCTTGTTAAATATTTGTCTAAACATCAATTTGCTATGTATATTTTAAAGTCAAGATTCTGATATCAACTCTCATATTGGTGAACTTTTGTTAGCTTTCATAGTTCCAGGTGTGCACCAAATTATTAATTCTGTAAACATTTGTGTCTGGTTCCTCGTACAACTACTGAGAATCTACTTCATAATACTAAATTACTAAATGATTTCATTCTTGGACTTAAGGTATCTAACTAACTATCCATATGGTATACATGCTAGCAAGGATTTAGATCGCGGTTCCTGGTCCATCGTGGTGAGAGGTGTGGTGAGAGGTGTGAAAAAGTTATCGTGGTTATAGTGGGCTATCGTTGAAGCTATGCTACACATCACGGTTTATTTTATATATAATGAACCATATTTAAATTTGGAGTACATGTTATGATTGTTATTAGTCGTACAATGTGTAACAAAAAATAATCTATATAATTATGTGAATTTGGGATATGGATTTGGATTTTAACTAATATTTATTATTTCTAGGAGCCAAATTTATTCAATTTAAGTATAACAAATATGTGAAAAGAAGGTCATGAACAAAACACAATTCATGTCTAGAAATATAAAGAGAATTGACACATGTAACATAGTAGAGCAGCTATTGCGGCTACAAAAATAGCAAAAATAGTGGTCAATATAGTGGCTATAGCAGTTGTAGTTGTGGTCGTGGAATTTTATTCAATCACATAGCATTTTATGTTTGAAAAAGCTATAGCGAAGCTATAATGGGATATTTACATCACTGCATTCTATTGATTGCCAAAAAACAGCACATGATAATTGACATATTTAAGAAATGCTCCCTCCGTCCAAGTTTATAAGACGTATTTCATCTTGGCACGTAGACGAAGAATATATTGACAATGACTAGATTACTTCTAATTATTATCACTAAGTACTATATTTTATGCATGCATGTAGAGTATGAAGTATATATGGATATTTATTAGGGGTATAGAGGGAACATCACACTAATTTTGTATTGGAATATGAAATACGCCTTATACTTGTGGATAAAACCATTCAAAAAAATATGCCTTATAAACTTGGACGGAGGGAGTAGGTAGCCCTTTTATTTATTTGTTTTCGAAGGAGACTGCTTTTTACAAACATTTAAAACGATATAAGCATATGTTGTTTTAATACAATTTCACTATCTCGCTAACATTTGCTTGGCAGTGGTGCATTTCTACTGGGTGGAGGTGTTTATACCCTACTGGACAGGTTGTTTCCTGCAACATCAATGGTGATGTAGAATGTAGCGTTGTGGACCATTGCTGGACAAGAGCTGCGAGACGAGGATCACCATTATTGGACTTGGACGTTGCAATGTAAACTAGCTAAACGATAAAATGCTAACGAAGTACCATCAGTTCTTTCTAGCTTATATAGGTATGTATTTTCAGGAAAATATGTAAATCTATTTATATAGATCTCATCAGTCAGCACTCCATAAAAACCTAGGTAATTTGAGGTTTACCCCCCAAATGCTGTTTATTTTTGGATTCATTGGAAATTGAAATCCGTAAAAGGGCAGGGTAAATTATATGTCTGCCAACCGAGCAAATCGGTCGAGCTTTCTTTAGTTATAATCAGCGGCTAGCAGCAGCGGCAGATCTAATAGGCGGTCAGCTGGGGCTGAGAGCCTAAGACATTACCTATCTCTGACTGGACCGTAGGTACCTCTTAGCATCTTCTATCTTCGGATAGTTCGATTTATGTTTTGTTCATTTAGCTTATATTGGTACTATTCTGTTAGCACCTTCTAAATTTTAGTCCTGGTCCGTCAGTGGCTGGCAGGCAATGTTAAGGGTCAGATTATTTGGGCCAAAGTGCTGGTCGGAAAGCTTGAAGTAGCCGAGGAAAACACACATCCTTCAAACCTTGAAAGGTGGTTCCGATGAGAAACTGAAAGAGAAACTGCCAGACTTGTGTTCCCTTGAGCGAACGTTCGTGCATTTTATGGTTGTGAAAGGAAGGTGACGCCAACACGCATTTCTAACATCTGCATTCCAGGCATCGCAGAAGAAGCTGCTTGCTTCGTTACGCCATTAGTGAAGCAATTCATGGTAGATGGCTGGGTACATTTTAAGGATCTTAAAAAGCAAAAACTCTCTCTGTTGTCGTGGCGTTTGAGCTGCCTTGCCCCCTTGCGAAGTTCCCTTACAAATATATCTCGGGCTTCCTCTTTTGCTTTGGACCTAGGGCTGGCAAAAATGCTCGCTAGGATTCAAATCAAACTTGCTTTGATATAGCGGTTAATAGGTTTAAAAGTTGAAATAAGTCCATTTCGAACGAAAAAAAAGATTAATGAGGCTAAGCTTGATAGTGCCTTGTTAGCTCAGATTTAGAAGAAACACTTAAACGATAAATAAAAAGATTTTATGTCGAACCATATCAACTTCAAACGAAGCTTTTCAGCAATGGCTTCCACTGCTGTTTTTCTGTTTTCAAAAATAACTTCAAACGAAGCTTGATAATACCTTGTCAAGCTCTATAGCCAGCCCAATTTGAACCTACAGGCACTGGTCGACGAGGTGGATGGCCGGGATAATCTCAACTTTTGGGGCACGCCCTACTTTTTTGCAAGGATGGGTGGTTCGATGGTTCATCCATCGAAGGCCTGGCGCCGTCCCTCTCCAAGAGAAGGGTGACGGAAGGTCTCCTAGAGAGACGCTGGGTACGAGATATCTCTGGGGCTTAAGATACCCCAGGCTATCTCATCTCAGAGTTCCTGAAAATCTGGGATATACTTCAGCTTGTGTTTCAAAATAAAATATTACCTTGGCTCAAAAATACCCTAGGTTGTATAATACTACTTCCAGTCAACATGTTACCATGGCTTAGTTTAGGAGAACACCTTGGAGAGACCAAAATAATATAGGAACAGATGCTAAAAGAGTGTGAAGGAATTCAACTTAAGGATTAGGAAGTTAGCATTACTTGGATGCTAATTTGCAGTAGTCAATTATCTATGAAATCTTTTTATTTGGCTCAGAGAGTGAGCCCTCACAAATATCTTTGAAACACAAAAATCCCTCTAAAAATAAAGATTTTTAGTTGGCTGATTATGAAAAAGAGCATTTTGACCAAAGACAATCTAAAGAAAAGAGGATGGAATGGGTTGTGGCGATCCGCATAATTAACCCCTGGTAACACTGTCACCTAGAGCTAATTATACGGACCTCAAAGACAAGAATTAGCAAAACATCGAACACTCCGATGCTTTATTAGTTACTATACTGTATACAGAGTATTGCAGCAGAACAATAATTAGAGACAGATAACGTAATCATTTATTACATTCCATTAGCCACGCAGGGCTATTGTCTAAGTCTTAACTTTACATCAGTTATATTACAACAAAAGAAGAACTAAAACCTCCTATTTCCCGCTGGCCGACTAGCGACTGTCTCGCTAGCGCGGGAATAAGGCCGGCTAGTACTACTACTCCTCCTGATAGTAGTAGTAGTAACCGTCCTCCGGAAGATCCTGCTCCTGCGGACTATCCTCCGCCCATGCCTCGGAGGACGATCCATTCGGTTCAGCGTCTAAGCAAGGGGAGATTTAGCAAGAGTGAGTACTAGGTACTCAGCAAGTATAATAATGAATGCAATAAATGATTTTGCCCCTTCTCAGCTTCTCTTCCCTTTTTCCTTCTACAACTATTCTCAACCCAAATCCTTCATTTTAAAGAAATACATTTTTGTTGAAAGGTTCGCAAGTTTTATACTTATAAAGACTCTACTAATAGTGAGCATGTCACATGTAGTCTTCAATCTCAAGACCGGTTTGAATTCAAGATTTTACCTCTGCAGTTTGTGCCACTTTACCCACAATGACACCCACAAGAGATGCCCTGAACGTTTATTCTATTCCTAGATTAGTTCTCCACCAAGACCGAGTATGGGGCTCACCTACCCTAGGTTACCCCACCTCCTGCAGTTCATACTCGACATACCGCCAAGAAGATAATTTGTACTCGCATACAACCAAAGAAGACCCACCGGCTTCAAATATACCGCCCAATCACATTCCTCACTCACTACCGGGTCATACCGCAATTTCGAGACGATATAACACCTTACCCAATGTGGAGTAACTAATACCATCCCGAACAACCTTTTCGACCGATTTCACACTGCTGCGGTTGGCACTATTTTACTGACTCATTTCTCAATATTAGGTCATATTAATCTTATATGCTAACCTATTGTAGAGGACCCCACCCAAAACACCTTCTCATCGGCATCCTCTACTCCACCATAATAATATGTCCCCAAGGCTCCCCTACGCGGACAAGCCAAACACTATAATGACATCATATTACCATTCCGATCATACTCAATTTATTCCCCATCACCCATTCCTCCAATTCACTTCCAGTACTACCAAATATCCATTCTTACACTTCACACCCTCCAATTCATACCTTTCTTTCTAAAATATATATTTTTAATGCAGTGATGAAACTTAAAACAGAAAGCGGTAAAACATTTAAGAACTATGATCAATCGAAATGCGCTTGCCTGGAATAAAATTTGGAGGTTCGGCCTCGCTCGAAATTAAATTCAGATCCAACGACGGGTCGATTCGAGCACGAAATTAAATTATATTAATCTACAGCATTTTATTATACATATGAGTAGCAATTCCAATATTCTCCACTAGCAGTTTTATCATTTTCAAAATTTGGCCTTGGTTTATTTACATGCAATGCTCTACTCTTTATTTTTATATTCTTTTTATGTCTAATGCAAATATTAATATGAATGATGCATGCGTGCAGGTATGCATTCTATTTTCCCATTTCTGTCTTTATACTTCTTGCTGCCAACAGGTATGCTGCAAGCTTTTATTTGTCATTTAGTACTTCACAGGCTTGCTCATTTGGTCAGAGACCATACTATTGCCTTCTCTGCTTTATTTGGCCACTTAGATGCTGCTACTGAGTAGTACTTTTCTTTGGTGATTCACTGGTTGGTTAGTACTGAGCTGAGCTATTTGACTTTTACTTCTACCGAGTGCAACTACCACCTGACTCCCCTAAGCAGTGTACTCGGCTGGCTCTCCTCTCCTCTTCTTCCTGCGCATGGAGGCTACTCCTCCCATCTCCTGCGCTGCTTATTCTCTGGTCGCTTCTATCGCCGACTGGTACTTCTCCCCTCTTCTCTCCATGGCGCCTACTGGAGTGAGGCTCTCCTCATCTTTGCTACGATTGCTACCTCCCCCTCCCTCTTCTATTCGGCTATCCCCCATGCCGAAGCACCTATCTGCACTTTGAGCTATCCCTAGCTCAACAGAAATGGGGGTTTTTGGCTTCTTCTTTTATTTTGTGGCTGCTAGGGTTTGGATCTACTGGTTTTGATGTTTTTTTGAGGTAAGATTTCAGGTAAGGTCTATGATGAAAATGGAGTAAACTCTAGGTTGGGTGGCAAGAACGTTGAAACTAGTTAGCTAGGACACGTTCTTGCGAGCTACCAGGGTTCTTCTCACTGAGACCATGTCAATGATGAGTAAAGATCTGAGACTAAGTTATTCTTTTGCTCCACTGCTACTTCGTTTTGGTTCTTCCTCTAATGGCAGCAATGCACTTACTAGAGGTCCTACGATTTCTTGGTTTCTTGGCTTGAAGGAGCTCGGGTTGAGTAGAGGAAGTAGAGGATGCAGGTTCTTGAAATCAGCCTTCTCCTCCTCTTGCTCCCCTCGGTTTGCTCCTCTGGTGACTTCACCTTGCCCTCTGCTCCTTGCTTCTTGCTTCTTGCTCCCTGGCCGAATGCCTCTTGCTGGAGTGCTTGTGGTTGCAATGGAGAAAGAAGAAGGGAGCTAGCTATGCTCTCGGTTGGAAAAATGGGCAAGGGAATTGAATGTGGCTGGCTATGGAAAGGGGCTGCACCTGGTCTCTCCTTCTTCCCAGGCTTTTGCCTGCACGCCCTGCTCTCACTCTTTGCATCGATAGCAGAGCTTTGGTGAGGGGAAGTGAACCTTCCAGGTGTAGGCTGTTGGATGAGTTACTTATTTACTGCTGCAGCTTTTTAGTTTTACCAACTTACCACTCCATTTTCCTTCTCTCTCACACCCACTGTGGCTCCACATTACTTCTAGGTATGCATGTTCGGTTAGCTCATGTATGCAGTGCATGACTTGCTAATGTGTATGGTTAATGGATGTTTAAGCTTAATGATCATTTTCTAATGCATAATTAATACGTAATCCTACTGCTAATTTAATGCTCATGTCTTAATATGCATGGATAATGGGGATTAAGGGGGAGGGTCCTCACATCCTACCCCCCTTAAAAGGGATTTCGTCCCGAAATCCGACTCACCTAAATAAATGGGGGTAAGATTCTCGCAACTCTTCTTCTTTTTCCCATGTTGCTTCTTTTTCTGAGTGATGTTTCCACTGAACCTTACAAAACTTCGTAGTAGCTCTTTTGAAGTGCCGCTCTTCTGTCTCAAGAATTTTGATTGGGCGCTCTTCATATGTTAGATCGGGTTGCAAGGGAATGTCTAAACTTGGCAAGGCTTGAGAGGGATCTCTGAGACAGACTCTTAGTTGAGAAACATGGAAGACATTATGAATTCTAGACAATTGAGGAGGTAACTCTATTTGATAAGCAGAAGAACCTCTTTGTTCTAAAATCTTGAATGGTCCAACATATCGGGGGCTAAGTTTTCCCTTCACTCCAAACCGGTGTACTCCTTTCATCGGTGATACTTTTAAGTAAACATATTCACCGGTTGGGCTCAGATTCTCTCCTACGCTTATCAACAGAGCTCTTTTGTCTGCTGGAGCGTTTTGACCTTTCTTGAATGATTCGATTTTCTCATCGTTTTGACGGATGAGGTCTGGTCCTATTAAAGATTTCTCTCCACTTCATACCAACATATGGGGATCTACACCTTCTACCATCTGAGCTTCATATGGAGCCATTTGGATACTTGATTGGTAGCTATTGTTATAAGCAAACTCCGCTAGATGGAGGTATTTGTCCCAACTTTCTTTAAAATTCAGCACACATGCTCTTAACATATCCTCTAAAATTTGATTCACCCTTTCAGTTTGTCCATCGGTTTGAGGGTGGTAAGGTGCTAAATTTTAACTTAGTTCCTAAAGCGGCTTATGACTTTCCCGAAACTAGAGGTAAAAATTGAACCTCTGTCGGAAGTAATGGTTTTTGGAACTCCATGAAGTGTGACTATGCGTTCAACATAAATTTCGGCCAACCTATGAGCTGAATATTTTTGGTTGATGGCAAGAAAGTGAGCAGACTTGGTAAACCTGTCCACTATGACCCAGATAGCATCCTTCTTAGTTTGGGTTCTAGGTAGGCCTGTAATAAAATCCATGCAAACATCCTCCCAT
This sequence comes from Guadua angustifolia, assembly GCA_036346375.1. Classification (NCBI taxonomy): domain Eukaryota; kingdom Viridiplantae; phylum Streptophyta; class Magnoliopsida; order Poales; family Poaceae; genus Guadua; species Guadua angustifolia. The sequence goes on from CM070521.1 coordinate 46,449,426, forward strand.
TTCCACTCAGGGATTTGGAGAGGTTGCAACAAGCCTGCGGGGCGTTGATGTTCAGCCTTGACCTTCTGACAGGTGTCACATTTACTCACATATTCAGCTATCTCCTTCTTCATACCATTCCACCAAAAGTTTTCTTTCAGATCCTGATACATTTTTGTGCTACCAGGATGAATAGAATATAGAGTGTCATGAGCTTCCCTAAGGATAGTGGTTCTGATTTCTGGATCATTTGGAACATATATGCGATTGTGTAACTTAAGGTTTCCTTCTTTATCCAATGTGAACTCAGAAGGCTGACCAGATTTAATCCTTTGAGTTTCTTCTAGAATGAAACTATCTGAGGTTTGCTTTTCTTTGATTTGCTCTAAGAGGGTTGATTGAATAGAGAGAGCGGATAACATGGCTGTAGATGAAGATATGCCAAAGTTAATTTCCATCTTAGCCAATTCTTTAAGTATCTCAGGCATAACGTTTTGGATGGTTAGACTATTACATTGAGCCTTTCTACTTAATGCATCAGCTACCACATTGGCTTTTCCTGGATGGTAGTTGATTGAGAGATCATAATCTTTAATGAGCTCTAACCATCTACGTTGCCTCATATTTAATTCTTTTTGAGTGAATATGTACTTGAGACTTTTATGATCACTGTACAGGATGCACTTGGCTCCGTACAGGTAATGCCTCCATAGTTTTAATGCGAACACTACAGCTCCCAATTCTAAGTCATGGGTTGGGTAATTGACTTCATGAGGGCGTAATTGCCTTGAAGCATAGGCAATTACCTTCTCATTTTGCATTAGAACACATCCCAAACCTGATTTAGAGGCATCACAATATATTACATACTCTACACCATTTTCTGGTAAGGCTAAAATAGGAGTAGAGGTTAATGCTTGCTTCAATTTTTGAAAACTCTCCTCACACTTATCAGTCCAATCATACCTGCAGCCTTTCTTGAGAAGTTTAGTGAGAGGAGCCGATATCTGGGAGAAACTTTTTATGAATTTACGGTAGTACCCAGCTAATCCAAGGAAACTTCTAATCTCAGTCGAAGAGGTAGGTCTTTTCCATGTTTTGATGGTTTCTATTTTGCTAGGATCTACCTCTATTCCTTTTCCAGATATGACGTGTCCAAGAAAAGACACTTGACTCAGCCAAAACTCACATTTATTGTACTTGGCATACAATTGATGTTCTCTCAAGATTTGGAGAGTGGTCCTCAGATGTTCCTTATGTTCTTCCCCACTTCTAGAATAGATTAGGATATCATCTATGAATACTATAATGAATTGGTCCAGATATTTCATAAACACCTTGTTCATTAGATTCATGAACACTGCTGGGGCATTAGTTAGTCCAAATGGAACCACAGTATATTCATAATGCCCATATCTGGATACAAAGGCAGTCTTCTCTATATCTTCTGCCCTTACTTTAATCTGATTATATCCTGACCTTAGGTCAATTTTAGAGAACACACAAGCACCCTGAAGTTGATCGAATAGATCATCTATTCTTGGAAGAGGATACTTGTTCTTAATGGTGACACTGTTGAGATCTCTATAGTCTGTGCATAGCCTAATCCCACCGTCTTTCTTGTCTACAAATAAAACAGGTGCTCCCCATGGAGACACACTTTCTCTAATGAACCCCTTCTCTTCTAATTCTTTTAATTGCTTCTTGAGTTCATCTAACTCTGGTGGGTTCATTCTGTAAGGTCTTTTAGCTATAGGAGTGGCTCCTGGAATAAGTTCTATAGAGAACTCTAACTCCCTGTCAGGTGGCATGCCTGGCAATTCTTCAGGAAAGACATCAGGGAATTCTTGAACCACAGGAATGAGAGACAGTCCTTGAGTTGACATTTGATGGAGATTAGAGCTTGATAAGGAAGGTTTGGTTCTATGTCCCCGATAGAGAATGCGGTCTCCTGATGATGTCCTTATGGATGCGGTCTTACATTCACAGTTTATGTTAACCCCATGAGTGGATAACCAATCCATACCCAATATGACATCTAGCTCTGATAGACTAATGACATGCAGATTTGCAACAAATGATGTGCCTTGAATGTCTATCAGTTGATTCTTTCTTATAAGTGTGACTGTTATTAATCCTGCAGGTGTGTTAACACCTAAAGGCACTTTTAATGGCACACAGTCCAACTTATTTTTATCAACAAAGCTTTTAGATATGAATGAATGCGTTGCACCAGGATCAAATAAAATCACACCAATGGATGGTGGAATGGGAAGCATACCAGTGATGACATCGGTTGCTCCCTCTGCTTGCTCCACTGAAATATTGTTTAGGCGGGCTGATCCTGCTGTTGGAGCTCCCTTGTTAAATCCATGTGAGGATGATGCTGAATGGTGGCCCTGCACATGTCCTACCATAGGTGGACGATTCTGAGGCTTCATAGGATAGTTCTGTCCAGTTGGATTAGGAGGAAAAGGACAATTAATCTTTTTGTGGCCCTCTTGACCACAATTGTAACACTTATTTGCCATTTGAGGACACGCATATATAAGATGGGGTCCTCCACACTTATTGCATTTAACCGGAGCTCTAGGCTGGAAGGACTGAGGGCGCTGAACTGGAGCAGTTACATAAGGTCGAGGTGCTGGATATCTAATCCACCCCGAAGGCTTAAATGGCTTTGGCTGGTTTGAGAAAGATGGCTTAGGATCAAACCTAGCCTTTTTCCTCCTATCTTCATTAAGTAGAGCTTGTTCACTTTCGCTATCATAGCCCTCTCGGCTAAGTCCCGAACTTTGTAACTTTGAGAAGGGCTACCTTGGCTCTCACTAGTGGGTTCAAACCTTTCTGGAACCTATAAACTTTTCTGGCCTCTGTTTCTACTTCTTCTGGTGCATAACGTGACAACTCATTAAACTTCTTCAAATACTGAGAGACACTCATGCCTCCTTGGATCAGATCCCAAAACTCTCTCTTTTTGTTGTCCATTTAACCCAAGGGAACATGGGTGGCACGGAACTGGGATGTGAATTCCTCCCAAGAAACAGGCTGATCTGAAGTACGGGTGCGGCAATAGTTGGTCCACCATGTCGCCGCAGGCCCCGTAAGCTGATGGGTAGCAAATTGAACCTTTTCCTCTTCTAAACACCCAATTGAGAAGAATTTCTTTTCAATCTCATGAAGCCAATCATCAGCTTCAAGAGGTATTGTGGCTTCTGAGAAGGTAGGTGGACGGATGTGAAGGAATTCTCCTAAGGTGACTCGATTCTTAGTGGAGGGATGTGCTCCAGGTATAATGTTTGTGAGGAGGGACTCAAGGAACTGATTTTGGTTTGCAATAAATTGATTTTGAGCCTCTTGGGCTTCCTTTTTGGAGTTCTCCATAAACATGAGGACTCTCTCGAACTGACCTGCCTGCTCAGGAGTTCTAGCAGTGCTGTCATTGCCACCAGGAGGGGTGGCTTGCCTAGACCCATGTGGCTGAGGTTGGTTTAGATCCTGAAGTGGAACTGCGGTTGAATCTGGAATTTCTGGCTGATACTGAGTGGATCCCAACCTAAGGATTAAATCCTGCTCTCTAACTTCACGGTCTGACATGCCTGCAAAAGAACATGGAATGGATGCATGGCATGATGATTAGATTTTGCTTAGAACATATTTTATCTTTCATTAGTCTCTCTTATTTTAGCTAGAGAGATATATAGAACGTTGGACAGCTACTCATATCCGGATTTTATTCATGAGACAAGAGGTCTTTATTGTAGTAGAACATGAGTCAATTTTAGTTGTTACAGCACTTGTATATATAAGGTGAGAGGTGTTTTTGTGATTAGAACCATTACGGGTTATGTTTTTAAGAATATAGAGGAAAGAATGGATCTCACCACTCTCATTCGCCACTCCATTGCAGGACTCTTGACTCAACCTACTGCTATTTCATAAGAGGCAGCATAAATCGCAATTGGAAATAAACGAAAACAATCTGATGATAGAGCACCAGAAACTCCCCGAGATTAACGCACTCGGGCCGCCCTATCTACATAAGAACCATAAGAACATAAGAACCAAATAAGTAAACGATAAAAAGGTTGGTTTTAGAGCACCAACAGCTCATCTATATCTAGTGAAGACAAACGAAAAACAACTTGGTTTTCAAGGGAAGCACCAAGAACCCCTCGAGACGCTTTGCTCGAGTATACCATGGAGCCACGCATCCAGGGACGCCTCGGACAAACGGGTCCGGGTCCGTTTCCTAATCCTTAGCTCCTATATGCTGTCACCAGCTACTAAATATATATGTAATCATATACACACAATCTGGTCTCTACCACATGTATAGCATGATTTAGCAACGCATGAACCTATCTAACCTAGGTTGATTGCAATGTCTACTCATGATGAAATAGAGATGCAGCCTATAGACATGAAGCATAATTACTATTACACAATACTGTTCATAACATGCTAGTCTCCATTCTCATTACAAGAGGGCAGCAGCTACATATCTCTTAGATTACAATGAAACCAAAGGATAACATCTAAATATTTATCATCTAAGTATACTCATGTGGGCACAAACTTAACATACACACATAAGCAGGTTTTCTACCATTAACAAAGACTTTCTCATGACAATTAGCATTTTTAATCTAACAGGCAAGAGCGCTAAAAATGTTATTTGACATGCTAGGAGGAATCTAATGGCAGCATATAAATCATTTAGCCATCTACTCATATTACATCTCACAAAGAATACATACTGGCATGTGTAAGTTCAACCTTCATTAGTTATGGTTTTGGTGTTAATGACAAATCTAATCCTGTATTAATGACAAATCCAATGTTAAGGTTATCCCCTAATGCGATATTGTTATTAATGACTAATCTTATATCGAGACTAACTTGTTTGATTAGAATATCTTTGTTTAGTCTCATCGCATGGAAAAATGGAAAACCCAAGGTATGTTTGCATATTCATCTTAATATTAGTTGCATACTTTGGAGTCAAGTTAAAATATGAATGTCCCGTCATATTAACCACAAAATGTGCATCATGTTTCCCAATCCATACATTACATGGATGCACACACTTAGGGGGAGTTTGTAGTTTAACTTGATAGTTTCTTTGTATTGATCGATTCTTTATTGATACACATAAGGATCAAGACAAAGAAACTAAATCATTGAGTATATATTTGAATTGCCTAGTTATAAGTATACTCATGGTAATATAGGATATACTCCAATATGATTAAAGTAAGTATGTGCATATTATATCCAAGTCAATCATATTTATGCACATATACATGTGGAGTTTATTCTATAGTTGATGATTTAGAGTAATGATCATTTCCATACAATTTACATATAATGGATCATTACTTTTCATCAACATGAGTATATGAACACTTGTGTAGTTAATATATACTCATATCAATTTAAATGATAATTTAAATTGAGTTCATTTGTCTTAATTAATTATTAACGAACACTTCATCATGTGTTGATGGTGTTCCGTGATTAATTGAGGACAAATGAATAGTTCTAAGTATAACAAAGCATGTGTTGCATTATTATACTTAAGACACATTTACAATCATTTCAATTGATTTAGGTTGTGCTCAATTGATCTAAAGGCATCCATTATGCGTTAATGGAGTGCAAGAGATAATTGAGATAACCGTGCATCTTGGACTAACTATTTTATGAGTTGTGATTGAGTTAGGTCCAAAGATGGATGAGATGATAAAGAAGTGGAGTTGAGTGATGATCCGGGGAGTATCAAGTGAAGATCGAAAAGACCCCAAAGGGATTGCTTGCGTCTTGCGGCGAAGGTATAATTAGATAGGCTAAGGACTTTGTAGTCTTTGAGTCTAAGGTTTTTATCGCCGTGCTATTAAGAGGGTCGTTCCTTTGCTTGAGCTTCATCATGTGTTGATGATCTCATTCCGCGTTCACTCAAAGCTCAAATCTTATTTGATTTGGTTTTTGCATATGGGTTAACCATTTGGCATGTGTTGCAAATGTGTTAAGCCTATGCTTGGTTGTTTTGCATTATGCTCGATTTGCATGTGTTGCAAAGATGAAAGAGTATATGCATTTGGTTTTCAGATAATGCTTTGATTTGCATGTGTTGCAAATAGGATAAGCAATATCGTTGGCTTTTATGTGGAGTTCACTTTTGCATGTGTTGCATTAGTTGAAGCTTCATGTTTTGGTTTCGCAAAACAATCTTTCTTAAAACCGTGTGGTTGCTTGGAGCTAAGTTTTGCATGTGTTGCAAAAGGAGAGAGCTCAAGCACGAATTTGTGTTTGTGTGTTTGTATGGAGCTAGAGGCTTGCATGTGTTGCAGTAAAGAGCTCATACGTGTGATTTGGTTTTGGTGTGAAGTCGATTTGGTATGGTCAAGACGGAACTAGAGAATTGCATGTGTTGCAATTAGAGAGTTCATGCACCTTGATTTGATGTTGCTTCGAGCTAGACTTTTGCATGTGTTGCAAAGAGTAGTGCTCAAGCATGAAATGGGTTCATTGAGTTATTTGCAAGTTCGTTGTGCGAATAAACTGAGGTTTATGAGTCCGGAATCCCGAGAGCATGTGAATGGGGCTTGCAACGGGTGTTGGCAAGTTGACCGGGTCTTGTGTTGACCTTCACATAGCTAGGGGGATTAATCTCATAAACTCGAGTTTGATTTGCTTAATACGTTTTGCAAATAGATCTTGAGTTGATTGCGAAATGTGTTTTCGCAATTTGGTTTGAATTCTTTGAGCATGAGCTAAGTTGGTGCAAATGTGTTTTGCACGTGTGTATGATCATGTGTTGATCATCATATGGCTCAAAGAATAGCATTTGGTTTTTGGAGAAATGATTTTGGGATTGAAAATCATGTTTTCTCTGTGAGACCGGTGCTACCGGTGGTGGTAGCCCGGTGCTACCGGTGGGTGGTAGCACCGCCCCTCTGGCCGGTGTGAAATTTCCAGAGGGGGTGTTCTTGTGCCTCAGGGCCGGTGCTACCGGCCATGGTGGTCCGGTGCTACCGGAGGAGCGGTAGCACCGGCCGAACCCCCGGTGTGATAATTCCAGAGGGTGTGTTTTTGAGGTTCGCGGTGGTCCGGTGCTACCGGGCTTGAGGCCGGTGCTACCGGCGAGCGGTAGCACCGCTTCTAGTTGGTCGGTGCTACCGGATTTCCTGGTAACGGCTAGTTTTGTAGCCGTTGGCCCGTAGGCCGGTGCTACCGGTTCTAGTAGGGCGGTAGCACCGGATTTTTTGGAGTTCTGCCCATTTCGACCCCCAACGGCTAGTTTTGGCTTGGTGGCTATAAAAGGAGGCCTTGGGGTGTTGGGGCAGTTCTTGGAGTTATTGTGAGTGTGTGGGAGTTGTGTGCATGTGTTGCCCTCTTCCATTTGCTTCTTGAGCTAAGAGTGAGCTCTAATTGCATGTGTTGCAATTAGGAAGAGGATTGAGAGCCTCTTGTGCATGTGTTGCACTTGAGGGAGGCCTTGTGCATGTGTTGCACTTGGTGATCACCGAGGAGCGCATTTGTTGTGCCCGGTGAAGTTCAAGTGAAGGAGCGGCTTATTACTCTTGGAGGTTGCCGACTCCTAGACAGGCGTGGCGTCGTCTTGGAGCTCTCAAGGTTGTGAGAAGCCCCGGCGAAGTTTGTGAAGGTTCGGGTTGAGCCTACGCGCGAGCGTGAAAAACCACGACTAGTGGAAAGAGGCGGGTGCTCGAGCGGGAGCCGGTCCAAGTGTGGGCTAGCCTCAACGTGGACTAGGGAGACCGCAAGTCTCCTAACACCACGGAAAAATATCGGTTGTCTCTTGTCTCATTTATATTCAAGCACTTTACATTATTGAATATTTATCAATTGCTTGAATTAGAATTGCTAGTATTATTTAGTTGATCAATTTAGCAATTCTTGTGTAGAGACATAATTTAGATAGTGCACATAGTGAGCCTAGTTGATTTAGGCCTTAATTGTCAAAACCGAGTTTATCGCTTCCGCATTATAATTGTGTAGGTTTTGACATAGGGGTTGATTAGAGCGAATTGATTAGTGAGCGATCGAATTTCGTAAATCGCCTATTCACCCCCCTCTAGGCGCATCCTCGACCCTACAGCATGAAACTGAGCACATGCGAAAATATAAAACAGAATACATCATTCGGGATAGTTATGTCATACATAAGGGTTACATAAGGGCCGTACAGTTAGAATCAATGCCCTCTACAACCATAACATTAGATTGCTACACACATATTACATGGATATCTCTTCCCCAACCCCTACACCTACTCGACCTCCTCGGGGTCCTCCTCAACCTCCTCCTCAGGATCCTCCTCATGATCCTCAACTCCCCTCTGGACATGCACCCCTGAACTGGTGCTTTGGCCAAGATCCCCTAAAACAGCATTAAGTTGTGCAGCCTCAAGGATGGGACCGGAATGCACACTCATACTGTTGGTGCGGTGCGCGGGGCTCAAGCATGGTGGTGCGGGGTAAGAGGAGGTGGATGGCTCATAAATATAGTAGGGAATAGGAATGCCGTAGTCTGGAAAGGCTGGGTAGGTGTATGAGGGATATGCAGGGGCTGGGACACCTAACTCTGGAATGAATGCATACTGGTGGGGAGGTGCTGCTGCTGGAGGTGGTGGGACTGGCGTGGGAGCATCTAGAATATGGTCAGGTGTAGCAAAGGGGTCTGCATCGGAAGTGGCTGCTGGCTCAGAAGGTGAGGGCATCATGTTCAAGATGGTCATCTCTAGGGCCCTACGTACTGTACACTCTTCGCTGAACTGCTGATGCCAGTACGTTGCCAAGTCTTGGGCTTCTTCCCTTGCCGCATTTGACTCTACACAAAATGCGGCATCGCCTGCCATCATAAAATGGCTAGAGACCCTTTGGGCTGCAAGGCTCAAAGCATCACTAGCTGGTGGTGGGCGGGGTGTGGAAGAGGTGGGATGGCGGGAGACTCCCTGAGTACACAGGGGGAAAGAGCCAAGGGAGGAGTTACTCAGGTAACTCGCAAACCGAGCCCTAAGTGCCAAAACGGCTCTCCTAATGGCGTCATGCAGAGGTACGGAAGGATCCGCACTACGCCACAAGGAGGTGAACTCCTCATAGAAATTGGGTTGCACCCCCAACCCACTCACTGCCAATCCTACCCTTGCGGTAGTCTGATCGTCGAAGGTATCCTGGAAATACTCTACCCATCCTCCTCCTAGCTCTACCAGTACCCACGACAAGGAGGAGGAGTGCGGACCAACTGCTTGCGACTCTGGAATCATGGTACGAGTCATCCTGCAAAAAGGTGATTAATTGATAAGGGTGACTAAATTTGCAGAAATAACTAGATAAATTAGCATTTTAGTAAATGATAAGATGAGGGGTAACATATAATTAAAGCCATATAGCTAGGGTATCCTGATGTTTAACTACCCTTTTATTTAGACTCTAATTATCTATTGCGTGGTTGTCGTAACCATTGCTCTGATACCATCTGTGGCGACCCGCATAATTAACCCCTGGTAACACTGTCACCTAGAGCTAATTATACGGACCTCAGCACAGTAACTAGCAAAACATCAAACACTCCGATGCTTTATTAGTTACTATATCGTATACTGAGTATTGCGTGAGAGAACAATAATTAGAGATAGATAACGGAATCATTTATTACATTCCATTAGCCACGCAGGGCTATTGTCTAAGTCTTAACTTTACATCAGTTATATTACAACAAAAGAAGAACTAAAACCTCCTATTTCCCGCTGGCTGACTATCGACTGTCTCGCTAGTGCGGGAATAAGGCCGGCTAGTACTACTACTCCTCCTGATAGTAGTAGTAGTAGTAACCGTCCTCCGGAAGATCCTGCTCCTGCGGACTGTCCTCCGCCCATGCCTCGGAGGACGATCCATTCGGTTCAGCGTCTAAGCAAGGGGAGATTTAGCAAGAGTGAGTACTAGGTACTCAGCAAGTATAATAATGAATGCAATAAATGATTTTGCCCCTTCTCAGCTTCTCTTCCCTTTTTCCTTCTACAACTATTCTCAACCCAAATCCTTCATTTTAAAGAAATACATTTTTGTTGAAAGGTTCGCAAGTTTTATACTTATAAAGACTCTACTAATAGTGAGCATGTCACATGTAGTCTTCAATCCTGAAGACTGGCTTGAATTCAAGATTTTACCCTGCGCAGGTTTGTGCCACTTTACCCACAATGACACCCACAAGAGATGCCCCAGAACGTTTATTCTATTCCGGTATTAGTTCTCCACCACAGACCGAGTATGGGGCTCACCTACCTAGGTTACCCCACCTCCTGCAGTTCATACTCGACATACCGCCAAGAAGATAATTTGTACTCGCATACAACCAAGCAGAGACCCACCGGCTTCAAATATACCGCCCCAATCACATTCCTCACTCCGCCTACCGGGTCATACCGCAATTTCCAGACGATATAACACCTTACCCAATGTGGAGTAACTAATACCATCCCAGAACAACCTTTTCGACCGATTTCACACTGCGCGGTTGGCACTATTTTACAGCTCATTTCTCAATATTAGGCTGTTATTAATCTTATATGCTAACCTATTGTAGAGGACCCCACCGGCAAACACCTTCTCATCGGCATCCTCTACTCCACCATAATAATATGTCCCCAAGGCTCCCCTACGCGGACAAGCCAAACACTATAATGACATCATATTACCATTCCGATCATACTCAATTTATTCCCCATCACCCATTCCTCCAATTCACTTCCAGTACTACCAAATATCCATTCTTACACTTCACACCCTCCAATTCATACCTTTCTTTCTAAAATATATATTTTTAATGCAGTGATGAAACTTAAAACAGAAAGCGGTAAAACATTTAAGAACTATGATCAATCGAAATGCGCTTGCCTGGAATAAAATTTGGAGGTTCGGCCTCGCTCGAAATTAAATTCAGATCCAACGACGGGTTCAGTTCTGAGCCTGAAATTAAATTATATTAATCTACAGCATTTTATTATACATATGAGTAGCAATTCCAATATTCTCCACTAGCAGTTTTATCATTTTCAAAATTTGGCCTTGGTTTATTTACATGCAATGCTCTACTCTTTATTTTTATATTCTTTTTATGTCTAATGCAAATATTAATATGAATGATGCATGCGTGCGGTATGCATTCTATTTTCCCATTTCGTTTTTATACTTCTTGCGCCAATGTATGCTGCAAGCTTTTATTTGTCATTTAGTACTTCACAGGCTTGCTCATTTGGTCAGAGACCATACTATTGCCTTCTCTGCTTTATTTGGCCACTTAGATGCTGCTACTGAGTAGTACTTTTCTTTGGTGATTCAACGTTGGTTAGTAATCTTGGTGAGCTATTTGACTTTTACTTCTACCGAGTGCAACTACCACCTGACTCCCCTAAGCAGTGTACTCGGCTGGCTCTCCTCTCCTCTTCTTCCTGCGCATGGAGGCTACTCCTCCCATCTCCTGCGCTGCTTATTCTCCTGGGCTGCTCTACTGCCGACTGGTACTTCTCCCCTCTTCTCTCCATGGCGCCTCTCGGAGTGAGGCTCTCCTCATCTTTGCTACGATTGCTACCTCCCCTCCTCTTCTATTCGGCTATCCCCATGCCGGGCACCTATCTGCACTTTGAGCTATCCCTAGCTCAATGAAATGGGGTTTTTGGCTTCTTCTTTTATTTTGTGGTCGCTAGGGTTTGGATCTACTGGTTTTGATGTTTTTTTGAGGTAAGATTTCAGGTAAGGTCTATGATGAAAATGGAGTAAACTCTAGGTTGGGTGGCAAGAACGTTGAAACTAGTTAGCTAGGACACGTTCTTGCGAGCTACCAGGGTTCTTCTCACTGAGACCATGTCAATGATGAGTAAAGATCTGAGACTAAGTTATTCTTTTGCTCCACTGCTACTTCGTTTTGGTTCTTCCTCTAATGGCAGCAATGCACTTACTAGAGGTCCTACGATTTCTTGGTTTCTTGGCTTGAAGGAGCTCGGGTTGAGTAGAGGAAGTAGAGGATGCAGGTTCTTGAAATCAGCCTTCTCCTCCTCTTGCTCCCTGGTTTGCTCCTCCTGGCTGACTTCACCTTGCCCTCTGCTCCTTGCTTCTTGCTTCTTGCTCCCTGGCCGAATGCCTCTTGCTGGAGTGCTTGTGGTTGCAATGGAGAAAGAAGAAGGGAGCTAGCTATGCTCTCGGTTGGAAAAATGGGCAAGGGAATTGAATGTGGCTGGCTATGGAAAGGGGCTGCACCTGGTCTCTCCTTCTTCCCAGGCTTTTGCCTGCACGCCCTGCTCTCACTCTTTGCATCGATAGCAGAGCTTTGGTGAGGGGAAGTGAACCTTCCAGGTGTAGGCTGTTGGATGAGTTACTTATTTACTGCTGCAGCTTTTTAGTTTTACCAACTTACCACTCCATTTCCCTTCTCTCTCACACCCACTGTGGCTCCACATTACTTCCAGGTATGCATGTTCGGTTAGCTCATGTATGCAGTGCATGACTTGCTAATGTGTATGGTTAATGGATGTTTAAGCTTAATGATCATTTTCTAATGCATAATTAATATGTAATCCTACTGCTAATTTAATGCTCATATCTTAATATGCATGGATAATGGCGATTAAGGGGGAGGGTCCTCACATGGGTCAACTAAATGTTAATTTTGTGGTACTGAGGAAACTATAAATCATCTTTTTCTGGTATGTCCAGTGGCTAGATTTATCTGGAATGTGGTAAAATGTGTTTTGGGTTTTACCAACCTTCATAGAGACATTGATCAAATATTTTGTATTTGGATGAAAAACTTTCACTACAATCTCAAGAAGCTGATCACGATTGTTGTTTCAGCCATCTTTTGGGTTATATGGAAATTATGCAATGCAGCTTGTTCTCAAAATAAAATGCCTTCAGATCCCATCAGTTTCATCTAATTAATTTATCATTGGTTGAATATTTGGGCACGACTACAGACAAAGGAGGCAAATCAAGAAGCTATCAGGCAGGGGGCAAGAATTCTGGAGCTAGTAGGAATTGAAGTTTTTCAAGCATAGATGGGATGGAGGCCTAGAGTCAAACGAATCGAGATGCAGATGTTATTTTTCTAAAAACTGTTGCTGGATCTACTATGATGGAGCATAGTTTAGAATAGTTCTAGTCTAAACTGTAGCACTTTAGAACTTGTCTGTGACACAAGTCTTAGGGAGTGGAGTGTTAGAAGTAAACTCTAAAGTTTCTCTCCTGCTTTTAGGTTTAATTTCTGATACCACGTTATCCAATGTTTTGATTTTAACTCAGTTCTTGGATCAGTACCAGTGGTTTCTAATAATAGAAACTGGGGAGTTAGGCCCTTTGAAAAGAAAGAAAAACTTCAGATTATTTCCGTGAGGCAAGACGCCCTGGATGCTTTCGTATGGAGATGGGTTGCCATTCGGCCAAGCCGGCTCATCTTCTAGCCTTCTTCCAGGGTTCAACTCGCTTTGCCTGCGACGAACCAATTTGGAAATCTTGTGCTCCCCATTGCTGCAAGTATTCCGCTTGGTTGATGGCACGCCGCCGCGCTTCCGTCTTCAAACCCAGAGGCATTGTATTTTTCACTGTTTCCAGTGCGGCCGCATAGCTCGTCCTAATGGTGAGGTTTTAAATTTCTGTTTCGGATTGTATCTCGGAGGTAACCGAAATCCGAAATCCTGGCAAGATCTCGAAATTTCGGACGACATATGAACGAAATCCAAAAAGCAAATTTCAAATCTGGCTTTTTTTTACCGGGATTTCCGAGATCTCGGATCTTGGCGAGAAACACCGAAATCTCGGCCTAAAAAACTTAAAACCCGATATGTCCACCAACTCGCCTACAGAACAACATCAAGAAACCAAAAACTTACACTAATGGGACAGTGCGGTCTGCATATATTTGTGCAGTTGTTGAGGAACCAACATTATACGTAGAAGCCATGGAGGATCCCAAATGGAAGAGGACCATGGATGATGAGTTTGGAGCCTTGATAAAAAAAATGAGACTTGGAGCCTAGTGCCTCTAAGTAGAGGGCAGAATATATTTGATTGCAAGTGGGTATACAAAATCAAGAGGAAAGTGGATGGAAGTATTGACAGATACAAAGCACGGTTAGTGGCAAAAGGGTTCAAGCAAAGATATGACGTTGACTATGAATTTACATTTAGTCCAGCAGTGAAGTTAGCTACTATTCACCTTGTGTTATCCATTGCTATATCTCGTGGTTGGTGTTTAAGTCAACTTGATGTTCAGAATGCATTTTTCCATGGCATTCTTAAAGAGGAAGTGTTTATGAGACAACCACCTGGGGATGAGAAGAAACAGTACTCACATTATGTTTGCAAACTTAACAAGGCTTTGTATAGAATCAAGCAAGCGTTGAGGGCATGGTAGTCTAGGCTAAGTTTCAAACTTCAAGAACTAGGTTTTGTTCCCTCTCTGTTCATCAAAGTTGATGAAGACACAGTGATCTACCTCCTAGTGTCTGAGGATATAATTATCACAAGCTCATCAACGACAGCTATTGCTAATTTTCTTCATGTCTACAGGTGGAATTTGCACTCAAGGACTTAGGAGATCTTCATTACTTCCTCGGCATAGAAGCACAGAGATTATCCGATGGGTTGCAGTTGGCACAAACAAAGTATATTACTGAATTGTTGACTCGAGTAAATATGCTGAACTACAAGCCGGTCTCTACTCCAATGTCAACATCTGAAAAACTATCGGTGACAGAAGGAGATAGCCTTGGTGGTGAGGACGCTACTCGATACTGCAGCATTGCAGTACCTGACTCTGACAAGACCGGATATTGCTTTTTTTTAGTGAATAAGGTTTGTCAGTTCTTGCACTCTCTGACCACCATCCATTGGACAGCCATGAAAAGAATCTTGAGGTATCTGAAGCATACTTCTATGCTTGGATTATCAATTAAGAAGTCTCCATCTACACTAGTTAATGCCTTCTCTAATGCAGACTGGACAGGGTGCCTTGATGATTGCCGGTCAATAGGTGGATTTGCAGTGTTTTTTGCATGAAATCTAATTTCCTGGAATGCTAAAAAACATGATACAGTCTGAAGGTCCAGTACGGAAATTGAGTACAAGGCTATATATGGCTAATGTCACACCTAAAATTGTCTGGCTACAATTTCTCTTAGGAGAACTTGGGGATTATCAGTAAAGAGCAGCAGTCTTGTGGTGCGATAATTTGGGCGCAACCTACTTTCAGCAAACCCAGTCTTCCATGCAGGAACAAAACACATTGAAGTAGATTTTTATTTTGTGCGGGAGAGAGTAGCACACAAGGTTCTTGATGTTCGGTTCATCCATCAGGAGATCAAGTAGAAGACGGATTTACAAAACCATTGGGGATCCTTGTGCTTGAGAAATTCCAAAGCAATCTCAATCTGGATCAGTTGAGATTGAGGGGGGCTGTGAAAAGATAGAGATATTGTAAATAGGCAAGATTGTATAACACTCCATTCTTCTGTTGATAGAATCGACCATAGATAGAAAGAGATTATCTCGATATAGAAAGAGATTATCTCAATACCAAAAAATACTTGTATTATCATTTTTGTATTACTCATGCAACCTATATAAAAAGCACCCACTGAAACCCAGTATTGGGTGTGGGCAATAATCTCTCTTTTTTTCTCTCTGCTATCTTTTTTTTTAGTCAACACATAAAAGTTCATGCTTGTCTTGCAAATGGTTCAATATGAACATAATATTATTTTTCTTCGAAAAATATTAAGAGAGAAAAGGAATAACAATGAGCCAGACAACAACGAAGAACATGGACATGGTTCAACATGAACATGATAAATTGGTATGCAAATTACGGAAGTTCCTAGTACCTGTTCCCGCCGCCGACGAGGATGCTGTGGTCGGGTCGGAGATGGGCGAACGCGGTGGCCGTGGAGCCGCCGACGCGGCCGGTGCCACCAAGCAGGAGCACGCGCGCGCGCGAGGCCTTGCCGTGTGCAGCGGCGTCCGCGTGGCGGTCGAAGAGGCGGGCACGGCAGGAGGCGCGGGGAGCGGCATGCGTGCCCTCACGGTCGTGGCCATGATCGATATACACGCGCGCACTCGGGGGACGGGAGATCGCGCGGTTGGTTGGTTTCGTACAAGAGTGCTCTGCTTGAGGCCTGGGGATTCGCATTTCATTTCATCGGTAAGAAATGCATCTCAGTTTGAAAGATAAGTATAAACAAAAGATAGACGGTGATGATTTATCCTTTCGCTTACTTTAAAATTTATATAAATTATATTAGAAAAGTGATGCATAGAAGCATTGCTAGTATATACAAGATCTGAGAAATCATCGCTTATCTAGCTAGTGTTCCTCGTTTTTCTGCAAATCTAGCTCCTACGCGCGTGCATTTGCAAATTTGGCTTTCTCTCTTACCGCGATAGGCACGACATGCGATACCTGTCCCCTACCATGCTTGGGGAGTACGAAGCTTGTCGGCACGCTGCAGACAGAACGAGTAAGTGTGGGAGTAGGTGAGCGAGCACGGTTTCTAACTACCACGCCCGGGTAGTGCGGAAGGCATCCTACCACAATGGGCCACACTGCTTCCACGGTCGGCCGAGCTCTCAAGATGTCGGCAACCTTCCACGTTCCTTGGACGCGATAGGGATTGATCAAATTTGTAAATGCATATAGAAGATATATTTGCCAAAAAAAACCCCAGATAAGTGAAGATTTCAAGATCCGACGTCACCTTTAGCTTATATTAGAAAAGGCCGTCTCGAGGAATATGATTTGACTCGATCATTTTCAATTGGTTATGATATACTAGTTAAGAAAGACAAAACGTACTGGTCGGTGATCATTCATTTCTCCTCACTCGCATGCATGCATCGAGGGTAGCGTGCCTTGGTAATGTTTCACTTTGGAGTGTATTTCCAACTTAGCAGGACGACTAAGCGCCTAGTTTCAGTATCCAGCCACCAGGTTGATGTTGAACACGGTGAGCATATGATATATAGGAGCAAGAAGTAAACGCGCGAATCGCTCGTACAAAGCCATTCTGTTATTTACAGCCAAACACAGGGTGACCAACTAGTCATACGGAAGCATCAGGCTGAAGTACCTGGAGAAGATTTTAGTTGCTGCAGGCTGCCCCGCTCAACCTGTTGCTAATTACCTTAAACAAAAACTTGTTGCTATTAATCATACGTCCAGATCTTTGCTAATTGCTCCAAGGGTCGATGATAAATTTAGGATGGAGTTGTAAACTGATATATATATCCAGTGTCAAGCATACGCTCTTTCTCACACATATATTCCCAGGCCAACTTCCTTCGGATCAGTCTCTACCATCCAGGAAGGCCTGTCAATCCAAGTGACAGAATATGTTACCTAACATACACAATATTAGCTCAACTATCTAGATGCTGAAATTAGGCAGAGAGGAAATCACTTATTCATCACAAAGTTTGTTGTTCCTTGAGATGCACGCTCAAGAAGCAGTTTCCTTGCTTCGATTGCTACTCCCTCTGGCTGCATTATGAAGGAATGAGATGGTATTAGAAAGGCTAAAAGAATCTCTTCTGTCAACTATTACATTATTTTTCGTACCATTGGAGCACCACTCACCTCTTCTGGAAACCAAACGCCAGGTTGTGTGTTGCCCTCGAGAACCGCTAAAACAAATGCAGTTATCGCATAGCCCACGGATCTGAAAATCCAATTTAATATGCTTATAGATGCAATGCTAACCGGAACAGTTTTGGCCACTGCTAAAAACTGAATAGCACAACAGAACTTCTCAAATGAATCATACAGTAAGAATTGTCCCAAATTCAAGTATAAATTACTGGGATTTAGGGCTGTGAGTTCTAACTAGAACATCTGCTGAAATTAGTGTTGTACGAGAATATGAAGAAAACTAGAAGGTATTGTATAAAAAGCTGCATTATTTCAAGTAATAAGGACAAATGAAGAAATCTGATTAAGTAGATATTCTCTCAGCTTTAAATAAGCATGGATTTTATTTTGCTTTTGGTTCTTCTGAACCGTTGAAGCTTCTTGGTTTCCATTAATGGAAATCAGAGATCTTCCGTTCCAAAAAGAAGGAAAGACGTTTTTACACCAAAGGAAACTCTTGAACATAGAATATAATTTTCTGAGACTGCTCTGATTGGACAAGATTAGTGTGAAGCTTTGTACGGACTACATGTAAATAATCTAATAGTTGGTGATAAGTAATGGTAATGATCAATTAGGTATTGGATATTGAGAATGCTTAATTGCTCACGGAGAAGCCTGTACTTACACAGATAGCTTTCTATGAGTAAATAATCCAATAGTATTCTTGCCATTTGAACATTCCAAGTCTATCTGCACAGATTGATCAAACAATGGTCACTGGCAGCTGCACGTGCTACTGTTGGACACAGCTTTAGTAGAATTTAGTATGATGTTACTCTGAGCACAATTTGAATAGAACTAGTATTTCTGAAAATAGAGGTAAGTAAAATACATACTCTCATGGAGACACGTTCTCCTGCAATACCATCTATGGCTCGAACAAAAGGATCAACAAACTCAACCAACTTTACAACCTTATTTTTATCCCTCAAAAACTCCTGAAAAATACCAAATCGAAGTCAGGTATACAATAAACACCAACTGACCAACTTCATTAGGAATATTACCCTATTTTCAAGATTTCAGCCCACTTCAAGCAAACCATATTGGTCTAACAGTAAAACAAGTATTGGTTAATTACTCTAATTGCAGCAAAATAAATGCTAATAGTTGTTTGCAACTTCTATTATCTTTTAGGAACTGTAATTAAAAATGCTCGAATGAAGTAACTTCATAATGCATAATTTCAGAAATAACACATACAACAGGTAAAAATTTTGCGAAGGCCTGCATCCCCCAATTCCAGAAGAAAGGAGCAGTACCAAATCGAGCACTGACAGTTGGCACACCTAAAATCTTATAAGCACTCTTCACTTCAGGCAAATTCCTGAAATAGTTGGCGTAATATGAAAGTTAGCTTTCTTGCTGACCACATTGGATTTCCGGTTTGTCAATTATAACATATGAAAAAGTAAATAGTACCCAAAAGTACTTACAGTAAGTAAACATCTTTCTTTCTGACCCCTTTTCCAAAATCAATATTGAGGGCTCCACTGTAGGGCTTCAATTTGATTTCTTCTCCTGAATTGGTAATGAGTTCAGCTTTTCTACTTCATTCAGAAATACCATAGGAGCACTAACGAAGAAGAAAAGTACCTTTGTTATACGCGATTACATCCTCCCCAAGAAGCAAAAAACTTGTTGTCAATATTGTTGGGCCAGCACCACCTGAACCTGCAGTATAATAGAAGAATCTAAAAAAGGGATTTAGCAACAGGTGGCAATACAGTGAATATGCAGGTGTTTTAAGATAACAGGATTACCAAACGTATCTATTAGGAGAAAAAAATTATCATGACAAAGACCAATTTAACTACTGCATGCCAATATGAGGTCAGGTAGATGGGTAAAAAACCAAATCCAACCACCATTTCTGTCCTTGATGCGTATTTTGATTTTTCCTTCCCAGGGAAAAAAAAGAACTCCTAACCTTAATCTTTCAGGTTCGCCAGCATTTTCACTTCTGGCAGCATGCACAAGATCAGCAGCCATCACTGTTGCAAGGAAAGGATTTAGTACATCGGTAAGCGCTCAAAAATTTAGGATATGAAGCTCTTCTAGCTATCGACAGCTATTACTTAATTAAAGCATTGCCATCTCTGTAAAAAAAATATGCAAGATTAATTATACAAAATGCTGTGGTCCACTTTGATTTGCATCACAATCCGTTGTTGTCTAATGGAAGAGGCCATGCGCAATCGAGTTCCTTCATCAGTTTGATGAGGATAAAGAAATTCTATATATATTTCAAATTTTGGCATATTAGTACATGACACTTGACCAATTTTGTGATTTCACATACAACTTTCTCGTTTTCCTCTTTATACTAGATTGGTTTCACAATTTGTCTTTCCATTTGGAAACTATTGTGGAATATCATGTCATTTATCTAAAATATTGCTCAAAGTGATGCGGTTGTGGTCTTAATCAGAAGAACATGGATAAACAAAGACATTCACGCAGGTACTAATGAAAGAAGACAAAGAGCGTATCATAATTACTGGAAACAGGAAATTAAAAAAAATAGCAAGCCGCGCCTCAAAAAAAAAATAGCAAGCCAAATTTAGTTCTTCTGTGATAGTAATGTGAAGTAAGGGTGTAAGACCATTGCTCACTCCAGGATATATGCCAGCAGTTGTAATAGCTGGAACACCACAAGCTTTTGCTTGTTCATTGAAACCTTTTGCTCTCCACGAGTAGTCCGTATCATCACAAACATCAATATATGCTGTCTGTTCATAAAAATGTAAGCGTGCCAGTAGGGTTTTCAGGTAACAATGCAACATATCACTAACTTCAACAGGTGTAAACAAAACTTATGCAATTGAGCCTCAAGCATAGCATGTTTTCACCTTAGTAGATATTGCTGCTTGCAAAACAGTGCATTTATCCTCCCTTTGGAAAGGTCCAGCAGCGTGAACAACTAAATCCACACCTGGGGAAACAGTACTCTTGAGTCAGTTATGTTTCTTATCAAGCAAAATTACCCGTCGATTGCAGTGGTTAAACATTAGAAGTTAGCAAAGACTTGTTTAGAGCTTTGCAAGAGCCTTAAGCAATATACTCCAACTTAAAGCACAGCATGAGTAGGTCGTTGCATGATTGCATCACTAACCCTGTAGTGCTTCCTCCAACATGCTTGCATTGCGAATATCAACTTCCAGAAACTCAGATTGCTCTCCAAGTTTTGAAGCCAAAGATTTACCTTTCTCCCTGTCAGAGTATCACGGCAATAAATAATAGTTGCGGCAGAATAGATGATCATAATTGTTCTATTGCACAGGCGGAACAAAGCAGTTTACAGAATACAGACCTCTAACCTCTTGTCTTGGTATATAGTTACTTGATATATGCATTATTGAATATTGAGCAGATCTTAATATATGCTACTGTTGTTAAAAATTCCATGCTTTTCCTGTACAGTGGGTAGTCGGACTCAAAAAATCCTGTTCCAATTCTTTTTTTGTGAAAGACAAAATCCTGTTCCAATTCAAGTATACTAATTTGCTAACCATACTCGGTAGTTTTCATTAAGCAGTTGATGTAACCCAACAGACGGGGGCAATGACAATGGACTGGAGTGGGGAAGGTACATATGAGGTACGACCTACCGGTTCCTGCCGCCGATGAGGATGTTGAGGTCGGGGCGGAGGTTGGAGAGCGCGGTGGCCGTGGAGCCGCCGACGCGGCCGGTGCCGCCGAGCACGAGCACGCGGGCGGTGGAGGGCTTCCTCTGGGTGGAGGTGGAGGCGGCGGCGGTGAGGGGAGCGGTGGATGGCGCGGCCATGCATGCTCTCGCCACGGTGGCCATACCGGCGTCGCGCGCGGTGGAGTGGTTAGAGGAACGGTGGCCTCTGATTCCGCTGCGGCGAGGCCATACGGGTCTCTCATCTGCGGGTACGTGGATGCACTTTGGTTGGGAACGTGGAAGCCGCTGGGCCGTCCGTCGTTGGAGATACATGTGCACCGCTGTGTAATATCTCTCTCCGCTTTATCTGGCTCTCTCCATCTCTCTCACCTCTCCCCCATCATGGATAATGAATAAGGGCATATACAATGGTATATATTAGCTATCTTTAAAACTATACTACGTAAGATTTTCAATGATGTGGAGAAAAGGGAAAGAGAGAGAAACCTGTTACCTACTATTTAATAGACGGTTTATAGATAATTTTACATTTTGTGTACCATTGTATAGATAGTTTGTTAATTGAATGAGAGGTCATTACAGACAACTATATAAATGATCTATTGTATGAGTTATTTTTAAGACTGTCTGTAGATAATAAAAGATATATTATAGATAGTTATTATCTATACCACTGTATATGCTCTAAGTGGGATGGTCACTGGAGATAGCTGCAGTAACAGTGGCGATGCATGACTCTATGGAGGCCAAGACCACAATTTAGATCTACCCCGTCGTCTCTAGGGGTAGGCATTCGGTTTTTTCGATTTTTAAAAAATTCGGGCTTTGAAATCTAGTAACCGAATCAAAACCGAAGCAAATCAATTCAGTTAATCGATTTTTGGTTAATCGAAAAACTCTGAACGAGAAGCTAGCTAATGCCTCACATGTTCACA